>ML807053.1:48015-77419 GCA_009831015.1 Picea engelmannii | reverse complement strand
GAAATGAGCCTTTTAATAAATTTAAAGAAAATAATTTTGGAGAAACGTGGGGGATGAGTGACACTTGTAAGACAGAGAATTTTTAGAGGGTTTTCATTAAAACTTAAATGAAATGTGATTTAGGGAAAGGGGGGGTCTCAAAATTCTATAAAAGAAAGGTAGATGAGGAAGAAGGGGAGGAGGGTTATTAGCGTAACGTTACGCTGCCGGATTTGGACTTGACTGTTTGCTTGTGAGGATTTGGGATTTTCTCAGTTCGGATTGGAGTGGTAGCTTAACCTTGCGAGGTGAGCTAAGAAGCTAGACTTATCTTCTGGATCTTGTGTGGCTCCTTTGCGGATCAGGGGGCTAAGGGGGAAGTAGAGTACCCCTAGCGATTGGCTGGGAGGTACCAGTGTAGTCTCTACGGTTGGCCAGTAGGAGCGGCACGGAGCGCGGGACGTCATATGAAGCGGGCGAAGGGAAACGATATGATTTTATTTCTGGTAGAGTAGAAGGCATGTGGATATATGGTTCGATCTGCTTGTGTTTTAAATGGGTAAACTGATTTTTAGTTCATGACTTAATTTTTGTTATAGCTTGGCATGAATGGTTGTTCCTTATTAGCTTACTCTGACAGATTGTCGTGCTTTTAAATATTGATAAATTTTACTGTGTCCTTTGAGTAACCCCTGGCCTGATAGTTAGCATTTCGAGCTCACTGTGTACAGCCACGCTGGAAAAAACTTCTGGCACACTCCTTTGCAATTTTTGATCACCTGAGAAAACCTCTCCCTTTCTGGCATTTTTGTTTGAAATTTTGGGATCTGAGTTTCATTCCGGCAACGGGTATTGGCTTTTCGTTTGTAATTTTGGTTCAGATATTTCGTTCTGTCTTGTATGCAGATAACACCCCTGTGTAAAAAAAAAATAATGAAATTTCCACTGTGTTTCGCCTTACATCTCTGCGTTTCTTTTCGTTAAAAGATTTCTTTGCGTTTTTGTTTACACCTGCGTTTTCTTCCTGTTATTGTCTACGTTGGGGTTGAATTTACTGGGCGGGTTGGGGGAGGTTGATACCCACACCAAGAACACCCACATGACTCTCTCTGCCCATTTTTGTTGTTTCTGGTGCGATTCGTGGGGATACCCACGCGATTTCGGTCCCCTTCACCTCTACATTTTGGGGGTTGACACTTCTTTGCAACCGTGAAGGTTACCCACGCGAGTTAGACACCATCCTCTGCAAATTTTCGTTGCCTATCTCTTGTTGAAATGGAGGTGAAGACCCACACGTTTTTTGACCACAAAATTGTTGTGTTATCGTGTTGTGTCTCTCTGCATGTGTGTGGGAGTTCCCTGTACGTCTGGGGGCGAATACCCACCCGGTTCCAACCACCTAAAACCCTGAGTTGGGTTACAAACACTACCATGCCCACGACTTCCTTTGCCGAGGTATCCTTTGCCAAGTTTTTCCTTACCTTACTCTGCCAACAAAACTTTTGCTGGGATGAGCTAGACAGCCTTGGGGTCGTTTCTACTCTGTAGGCGTTTTTCCTTTTTCTTGTGGGAGTTGATTTTTACTTGGGCATTTTAAATCTACTGTGGGTATTTATCTTACCTTTCTATGCCAAGCGTATGCATTTTGTTTTTACAGATTGGGTAAAGGCTGCGTTACTGTTTTTCTTACCCTTCTATGCCAAGCATATGCGTTTTTTTAATAGTTTGGGTAAAGGCTGTGTTATTGTTTTTCTTACCCTTCTATGCCAACCGTATGCCAAGCGTATGCATTTTTACAATTTGGGTAAAAGTTGCGTTACTGTTTTTCTTACCTTTCTATGCCAAGCGTATGCGTTTTTACTGGATTGGGTAAAAGATGCATTACTGTCATTGTTATTGCTATAGTAATATGTAAGAGGTAATTTCATTTTATTAGGTTGTTCTAATTCACAGAGGTAATGGTGTTGTTTTAAAAATAAATGGAAGTTAGGGTTAGATTATATTTAATGTAATGTGCTGTCTTCCCAATTGCATCATTCTAGCAGTAGGATGTAGTACATTGTCACCTGAAATTTATGTTATTTTAATACAGTGAGGTAATGTCAATGATTATTAGTTGCATACGTGAGGGTAATGTTCCAGCGCATAAATTAAAATGAAACGTTGGTGTTAGGTCAGGCATAAATGTACTATTTTCTGTGTTATTAGTTTCAAGATTGTATAGTCATTGTAATGAATTTATATTGTCAAGATAACCCGGAAGTGTAAGGTATTCATTAGTTTAATTCACTGTGCCATCTTATTATCAAACAACGATACAGTCATTTATGGTCAGGCTGGGTAGTTACATTGTGTTGCTATCCTTTAAGCATAAAGTCCGTGTATTAATACTTTGAAAATGTAATAATATAGGCAATGATTATGATTATGTCTGAAATTTAGCAGAATATTGGAATGCTTATGTATCGACAAGCCTTGTATTATTCAAGAAGAATATTTGAAATTTTAGCATGATTAGGATCATAATCATAATTATGATCATATTAATACAATGTAGTTTGGTTTTAGTGTTATATAATGCTGTTGGGTTTTAGTGTTATAAAAAGGAATAGTTTTCTTTCCCTTTCCATAGAATCTGGATTCTTTATATGTTCTATTTAATGTAATGTAATGTGATGATATGTCAATGGAATGTAATAATTGTTCAGGTAATGTAACAGTAATGTTAGTGGTTTATGTTAATACCATTAATTTTTAGGATGCTAACTTCCAATACTGTCATTGCTTTTAGATATGTTATGATGGGCTTGTAACAACGGTTTAGGTTGGAGTTAAAAGTACTTCTTGTAGATCTTCTTAATTAGTGCCATCATTGTAATTGATAGCGTTAATTTTATACTATTGCGTCAAATGATTTTAAAATTTGCGCTAAGTATTGATTGTAATTATGGCCTGGTGGCGTTAATTGTTAGCCCATATTTATCTATCATTGGTGTACCAATTCAGATTATTGCATTAATGTTACTGTGGATGTTAATGATTGCGTTGAACAATCTCAGAATTTTGAGTAAATTTGATTTAGGATTGTGGACTAAATGTTAGTTACTGAGTTGAATGATAATTGTAACTATACATTATTTTTACGATTATAACTAATGAATAATTATATTGTTAAAGGCTAAATCCAGTCAAGGTTCGGACTTGCCCCATGAGGTCCTTCAATGCTGAAGTATAAGGCACCTCGATGACAATTATAATCTAAAGTTGCGCGATGGATTGGCCTTAGGGATAAGTTAGATTATAGTCCCTTGTTTAATTCAATGTGTGTTGGGTTGTAAACCTTGGGGGTGCTTGGTCTGCTGTGTCGGGCGGGATGTAGACACCTCATTGTAGCCTAGTATATAAGTCTGTGTGTGATTATTTGTGTAAAGAATCTTGTGCTGTATCGAGAGTCTCGGGCCCTTTAAAGGCAGGGTTTCCACTCTTGGGACACACCTGACGAAGATTACTAGTTTCTGCCTCAGCAGTCGGCCAGGAGCCTATCTGACCTTCTCTCTCTCCGGAGTAGAGAACTAAGATTGAACGCCCTGCTTTCCTGTGCAGAAATAGTAAAATCCACTACTATGGATTCTTCCCTTTGTGTTCGTACCGTGCATAACCCAGTATGTCGTTAATGCTTGCAGTTATCGGTGGTGCACCTTATGTCTATGGTCGTCTATTGCTTGCAGTTCTTGTTGTGCACCTTATGTCTATGGTCATTTATTTCTTGCAGTCACCTGCTGTGCGCCTTAAGCCTTCTGGTTGTGTTCATCGTGGTTGTGTCTTGTCGGTTGTCGAGTGGCGACGTAGAGTCAAGTGTGTATGTTCCTTTTTACACGTGCGCACACACCTTAAACAAAAAAAATATATAAAATAAATAAATTTTGCACCTGTTAAAGAGTTGTTGTTGTAACGAGGAGGCCGTTACAGTCATGGAAAATAAGAGTGATATAAAATGGAGCCATTGAGTCTTTATCATTTTCAATATATGGTCCAAACATAGTCGTTGGTTTCTGATCTTGCAAGTTAATAACATCAGCTTGACATTCTGCATCTGGAAAATTAATTACCTTTGAAATTTGCTTCTTGTAAATGATATTTCTAGCAAGTTCAACCAGAGGGATTGGAATTTTAATCTTATTCAATTCATTCTCACGATTGAACATGCCAACTAAATTTTCTAACTCTTTGGTTTGTACTTCGGCTTCTCTGTTTTCTAGCTGTTTAGTTTGCATTGCTTTAGTTTCAACTTGCTTTATTTGAGCAACTTGTACTTTAGTAGGTGATTTTGAAACTACTGCTTCATTTGCTTTATTCCGTGCCAAGATATTTTTTGGTGGATTGGTAGTGGAAGTATTATCTCTTGGCCTGAAATCATATTTATTATGAAGTTCAACCATTATTGAATCGACAAGATCCTTATATTGTACTGTAGAGTCTCTCAAGTTATTGATATTTAGCTCATCAAATAATGATCCAAGATTTAAATATTTTTCATAGTCTTGTTGAGTTAAATGCGTTTCAACATCATCATCACTGAGATTGTTTATATCCTCATATAATTCATCATAATATTGAACATCATCTCCCTGCATAATATTATTTTGTTTTAAAAGGGGCCTGCATCTTTTGTTCCTCATTCTTAGTTTGCCTCTGTTGAATCTGAGGGTTTGTATTGAGGTTCATACTGAATTGATTTTGACTTCTAACATGTGGGCTAGGTTTTGCTTTCTCAATTTCCATCCTGGAAATTTTATTTGATAAATCTTTAATGATTTTATCCATCTCATCCATCTTTTCCTTTGGTGTGTTTTTCCCAACACTGGAGGGTCCTGCTTGTTCTTTAAATCTTCTAGGTTCTCTTATTCCCATATAAACCTTTGTTTTCAGTTTTCCTGATGCCATCATATTAGATTCAATTTCGATAGCACCACATTGTATTCCAACTAATGTTGTATCTCTTCTTTCCCCTAAAAGTAAAGAAAAATCTGAATCAAATGCCCCTGCAAAAGTAACTTTAGCAGCTCGCTGGGAAGGTTTAACTTCGACTAGGATTTTTCTATACAATTGATTGAATCTTTGGATAAATTCAGAAACAATTTCAGATGTTTTCTTCCTTAAAACTCCAAATTCAGTTAAGTAACATAAATGGTTCTTTTTCTCACCCCACTTTCTTAAGAAATAAGTTTATAAATCATCATATGATGCTATGGAATTTGCAGGAAGTCCCCTAAACCAAGTTCTAACTTGTCCCTCAAAATTCTGTACTAACAGTCTCATGTAAACGTCTTCATGTTCAATGCCAAGAATATCAAAAAATTGATCAAAAAATGCTATGTTCTCTGTGGATGTTAAATCCCCCTCCCCCATGAATTTAGGTATACTTTTCATATAATTCTCAGGTAAATTATGCAGAACTGCAGGGAGGAATAAGGGGGCATATCTAGCAGCGACCTTGGAAAAAATCCTCGAAGGAGGAAGTGGTGGATTTATATTTCCACCACCTCCACTTCCTCTTGGACCTCCAACACCAACCATTGAAAGTTTAGGAGAAGAGAGACTAGGGATGTAATGTAGATTATCAAATATTTGAAAATACTGTTGTACTAGATCTTTAATTGCTTCAGGAAGATGAGAGCAAATATCTGCTAGATAATCAAAAGGTGATGGATCTCGTGAGAGGGATGTAAGATCAAAATTAGATGGGAAATGGGAACTTGAGCTTGGTCTTTTAGATCGACTAGATGGGTAGATGGGGGAAGTGATAAGAGATGAACTTGAGTATAAAGGGTGATCTTCATGATTTTCAGAGACAAAAACTTTTACTTCAGGAAGGCTAAGGATAGGTCGTGTATAGACAATGTTAAGAGATGAAGATGATTCTTTATTCTCACTGGTAAAAGTATCTATCAAAGAGAAATGTGTATTCTAGAAATTTTCTCCCTTTAGATCATACAACTTTACTTCGGGAATTACCTCCTTCAGATTTTCTAATTTAATTTCAGGATTACTAGTTGAGGTTTCTGTGGAATGAGGTTTATTTTGATGTTTTTCTTTAGAACTAAGTAAACTTAATTCTCCCGCTGGAATATTAACACTAACTTGAGTAACCTTTGGTTGATAGACCTTACATGCTGATGTAGATGTCCGCTTTAGATATCCTTTGGTTTTCACTAGTTTTTCGGGATCTGAAATTGGTGTAGTTTGCTTATCATTTGGGTTTTTTTCTGGTATTTTTTTTGTCCGAATTCCAGCTTTTCCAAAATGGAGTCGCCAGGTGAAAAATGAAAACGAACCTTAAACTTGTGTTTAATTCTTGTTCACCATAAAAAATCGAAACTTAAAATTTTTCGTATTCCTAGGGAAAATAGTTTTGTTTCACTGTCCCCGACAACAATGCCAAAAATATGTTGTTCCTAAGATTTAATCTAGGCTCACAAAAGTCAGGCATCCAAAATTTAAGATAATTGTTTTTGTAATGGTTTTCTACCTTTAATTTTAAGACGAAACTTCGAATGAATTTAATCATTAGAAAACATAGAGGCAATATCTCTTTCTTAGAGTCTTTTATAAATATTGTGTATATGAAAAGTACAATTGATTAACAAAAATTGTCAAAATAAAAGGTATCCAATACTGATAAATCTTACCTTATCTGCAGTAGAAGAATTATGAAGGATGAGTCTTTTAAAGATGAATTGAGATGAGGAGATTCACATAGATACATGTCTTGTTTTACTCATGGTAATAACAGAGGAAAAGCTGTAGCTGAACAAACTTCCAATTATATGGACCATAATAGATGTGTTACTAAGTTGTAGTCTTTCGATCTTTAAGAGCCATAGAGTGAAGAAAATAAGATTACAAAATGACAATACACAGAAAGCACATAACTCAAGGAAATGAAATGTATAATCTCTGTCTTCTCTTTCAAATTGGAATAAAGACGTTTATCTTTTACATTCGGCTAGAAGAAGCCTTGAATACATATTTTATCTATTTATTTATACAAAAATCATCTTAACCAAAAGTGGTTAGACATTCCACCTTCTTAGCTCTCAAAATAGAATACAATCTAAACTAAAAGATATAACAAAGATATTGAGCATCTACTAAGATTTCTTTCATTTGTTGGTGATTCATTCATCCTCTATTTGTTCGTGGATGTACTTGGTTTTTTATGATCCTTGAATTGTGCATGTAGATCCATTAATGCAATAACAAATTTGGAGGGTTCTATATTTTCATTTAATTCAAATGAAAAATCCTTTTTATGCGCCAATGGTAGATTTCCTTGAATTTTAACAATTGCCTGTGTGTGATCTGATATTGTAAACTTGGTTTTACCAGAAGATAATTTATCCTTTGTAAATCAACATGATTTACCTGTAGTATATCCTTTTGTACTCTCTCTCTGTTTTTCTTTAGATCTTCTTTACTCTTTTCGACCTCAACTTGCCCAAGTGTATCATGAATACTAGTGATATCAATTTCTGCCATTTCCAGATCTACAATTGAAAGAGAATCAAGACAAGCCTCTTTTTCCTCTTTATCTAACCTTTTACTTTCTTGAATATTGTTCTCCCAGACCTTTAAAGTCATTTCTCCTTTTATCTTCTCAACTTGTGAAAAAGGGGCAGTTCCAAGTAGATTGAGCTTTTTCCTCCACACTATAATTTCTTGGAATTTGGATCTGGCTATAAAAGATTCCCTCTCTTTTTCATAAATATTCTTCAAAGAATTATTTATTATCTGATAATGTCTTTGAATGACATCCAAAATTTAATACAGATCCCACTGGACAATCTGCAACTTCTCATTCACCTATGATGCTTGTTTATTGAAGGAAAAAATATCAATTACTATTCTCTCAATTGTGGTTATCCGAGCATGCAATTGATTTATTAATGTATCTAGTTGGGAGAGCATGTTATTACTCAAGTATTGATTTTGAACACTTAATTTCAATTTATCCTCTAATTGCTTAATCTGTTGTTCAAAACCCTATCTGACTTGGTTTATATCAAATTTGATTCTTTCTCTGGCAGTAAATTCCATCTGTTGCATATCATTATGCAATTGTTCAATCAAAATATTATTTTGTTCAAGTTGTTTTCTTAAATTATCCACTAACCACAAGTTAGCAGTTGCAAAATCTCCCAATGAATCTACAACTTCTTTTGCGAATTCAGGGTAACTCTGTCCCTGCCCATCATACATCATTATTTATTTTTTGGTAATTCCTCCCTCCTTTTGTTGAGATTCTCTTTGTATGATAGCCTTCCTTTTCTTATTGAAAAATAAATATGATGAGGGCATATATTCAGGTTCAATAGGCGTCATGTCATCTATATTGATAACCTTTGAACACGATAAATCATAACTTGTTGCTAGGGGAGTCAAAGATGGTATAGGATAAATAAGTGCAATACATTCTCCTTGATTTGTGACATATTTCACATGTGTTTTAGTGTTTTACAATGACAGAGGAAAATTGTGCCCATGCTTCATAAAAGCTTCAAATAATGCTAATAATTCTTGATCACTTTTACCTGGTATGGATATTCCTAAAATTATTGCATCCTTGGACAATGTTTTCGGTGTCTTTTCCACTTCTTTAGTTTTGTCTTTGGGCTAGTCATGTTGCTTGAGCTATACTGATTTTTCCACCTATGATTTTTGATTAAGCCTTTGTTCTTCCTGCAAGATTTTAGGTAGACTATTCCTTCTATGCTTTTGAAAATTGAGGAAACTTGATTGTTGTTCTTGAGGAAGACTTTGAAATCTGGATACAACCTCATCATAAGATCTAACTCTGAAAAATTCATGATAGGGAGAATCTTCATGGATGTATCTCTTCATGTTGAATTGAGATAAATGATTTTCTACCACCATATGTGGATCATTCCTTTTGATTTCAATGCTGACCAATTTAATATCCTCTAAGGCCGAAGCCTCTACCTTAGCATGTCCAAATTCAGATAATGAGAATATACCAACCTGTATGGGAAAGGATGACCAAAATATTTTCTGTGCAACCTTCAACTCTTTTGTAATTCCTGATGAAACTATCTGATATGATACTTCTCTGCAAACAAGTTTGCCTGGTAAGAATATGGGAAGAGCATGTTGAGATGTGAAGAAACCAAAAATTCTGATGTAAGAGAATATTTCCTCAATGTACCAACTCCAATGGCACCTCAATTCCCAATAATTTGTTCTGAAATTTTGTGGGGAGGCTGACCATAGATAATTTCATGAATTAGAATGACCACATTGTGACAAATATCATAAAAAGAATCCTTTGCATTTTCCTCCCATAATTTAGGGTGATATAAATGTATGGGTTCAGTGAAAGCCAGAGTCCAACTCCAATTCATAAGAGGAAATGGGGTTCTGAAACAAATTACATCCATTGTATATGCAAACATATAGAAAGGAGCATGTTCTCCTTTAGAGTTCTGAGTTTTGTAATCCCCGATTTTTTTAGCTAGGTTATCCGACATATATACCCTGGCTATCAGTTTTGAATTTATTTTGATTTCCCCACCAGGATTTTACTATAACATGAACAATTCTTCCATATTTTTTGCATTCATCATCCTCAAAATTCATTATAAATGATGCATTGTAAGTATATTTGGGGTTGGGGGTTAATTTGTACATTACTTGAATGTCCTTGGGTCGGAAAGAGCCAACTATGGTCTTCTGATGACTGTAGATGGTTCTTGTCAGGATGTCCACATGATCTAAGGCCTAGCTTATCATATCAGTATATGGAATTAACTTCGACCAAGCTTCCACTTTGTGGATTTCTGACATGGCCACCTAACTTAGCTTGGCTGCAAATGATTCACCGTCTTCTCCAGCTAAATGATCAGAATGGAGAGAAATTTCCTGCTCTAAAATTTGATACACCTTCTTCCATGATTTAATGACATTCGTCAGCCGAGCGATAGTATCTGAAATAATATCTTCATTTGGGTTTGAATCTTAAGTAAATGAATCTCACTTAATTTCATCTTTATGTGGTGCCATGATTTCCAAATGTTGATGTTAAACCTCCTGTGAGAAGTACAAAATCTGTGAGTCCAAAACATTGAATGTGAAATTTCTGGATGTTAATGGAAAAATGCTATGAAGTTCGAAATACCTTTATTTAAAGAAATGTTAATCACTAATTATCCTAACATTTAATCTATTGACATAGTAATCATGCCAAATCTGTCAATTTATTTACCTGACGGTCTCAATATTTTCCCAATCTTTTACCCTATCCACGTTAAATACACTTTTAATGATCATAATTAAGATAAGGTATTTTCGTGGTTCGACATTCGGTAGTTTTGAATGAAGAATAATAGATATCTCCCAAAGGTCGAATTCATGAAGCAATTAGTCAACCTTTAATTATTGTTTCATTTTAATTGATCACGGATTAAAGTTACTTTATCTCTTAAGTGTTTCAGAACTTCGAGACTCTGAAGCTTCAAGGATTTGTGAGTTTGTATTAACAAGGAATAGGGTTTCCTCGAAGTCCGAACTCGCGGAGTGATTAATTACTGTAAATCAGACCTACCTAAACATGCTTAGCCCAGTAATCTTTAGTGATTTATTATTACGATCATTCAGGCACTTCGACACTTCGGTGCTCCGACGCTCCGATGCTCCGACACTTGTTTGATTTTGTTCTTGACTAATCTCTTGGAGGAAAATCTCCTAGAGTGATGTGGCAGTAATGGTGTCACTGTTGATGATGTGTCATAAAAAATGAGTGACACATGTCACCTGAAGTCGTGCGAATGATGTGACTAAGGTGCCAAAAAATGAGTGCCACGTGTCAGCACAAGTAAATATTGACAGGTGGCATATGATGAATTATTTGATTAATTTTAAAATATTTTTTCGAGAATTCATGTCTCCGGGAATCTAGAGCTTCGTGACTTCATGATTTTTTAGGGATTTGAACACTTTGAGCTTGAACTCCCAAATCCCGAAGTCCCGAAGTGAACTTTGTACTTCTCTTTTTCTTAAATCTTTTGCAATTCTAGAACTCCGAAGTCGCGAGAGCCATCGATCCAGATGACTGCTAATTTTTTAATGGTTGGTATTTGATGTGCTCTGTCAAGATGTAACAAAAACATCTTTTATTCTAAGAAACGATATTCCTAAGTTTTCAAAATTTATTTTTAGAAGTCCAAAACAAAAAAAGGACTTCAAAAGTTGATTTTTATTTGAAAATTTCTATAGTGTTCTAACATAGGCTCCATCCGGGGATTGTGGCTCCTTGTGAGGCACAAACGAATAGTAGACCAGGTGCCTTTAATGGTTAAATGGAGTCATTATTGCTTCCATTTATTGATTTAAAATGTTTTCTTTTTGAATTTTAATCGTATATAGAAAAGACGAACATAGTCATATCTAAAATCTTACAACACACTTGGTGATTGATTTCAAGCCAGGATAATAAGTTCTTTCTTTTCTTGAAAATGATTCCAGAATTGTTTAGGATAATCAAAGTAATTTTAACAAAAATATCATATTTTAACTGACTCTGTTCGCTCTTCAAGGATATAAAGATGCAAAGTTTGTTTATTTAAGGAATCCTAGTTGGTTCAGGATATAAATATTATTGAAAAAGAACTAGATAATAAAGTATATTATATAGATGTGTAAGACAACTTTACAAACATCATAGATATTGCTTCACTTCCAGTAGGTATGTTCAGTACCCCGATGAAGTTATCTATATTTCCCTTAATTTAATTTCCTTTCACCATTCAAAAACAAGCTTTCATTTAACCGAGATGAGGGAAATCAATATATGAATTTCCTTTCATCATCTCTAATGGGACAAGATGGGGGCAATCAATTTTTGAATTTCCTTTCACCATCTGTCTTTGATTTTTGAAGTGGGGGGAATCAATTTGTATCTAAGATATAAGGGATGACATCTATTTATGATATGATGAAAAACAAGGTCTGTATACAATTTTAAGAATACTTTGAGATTAGTTTTCTTTCAATTCTAAGTATACCTTCACCTATAGGTGAATTTTGGGAAAATTTATTTATTTCATGGATAAACCTTGAGCAAAGTCGTCAGCTGAAATATGATATTAGGGATAAGTTTACTAGGATTATCCTAGACATACTTTTTCAATTAAACTAAAGAAACATAAAAAATATTCACCCGACTTGTTTTGAAAATATGCTTCTAAGTTTTTAGTGTTAGGCTAAGTTTTATCATTTCTACAAGGATTAATGTGATTGAGAATGAAGAAGAATATTATTTGTAGAAAGAACTAGAGAGAGATAAAGAGAGAAATATATCAAAAGTTTGAAACATCTCAATCTGAACAAAAAATAATTCACACAAGATTTTGTGTCCTTACAAGACTCCTCATTTGCTCTGTTTTGCAGTCATATTCTAACTGTTTTGATTTTCTTATAATTATTGATTTATTTTCATACCAGAGATGATCTTATATTCAATCAGAATGATGTTACATATAGTCTTTTCCCCGCTTCTCTAATCTTTTCAACAGACGATGAAGCCATCTTTAATTCGTGGGAAATATCCCTTATGTTTGTTATAATCAAGATTTTCATGTTTACTAAACAATAAGAAATAAGAGGAGTTGTAACCTGATTTCCTTTGAAGTTTTGAAAAAGGAATTGTATTTATTCATCACCTAATTCCAGAGAGTACAAAAAACGAAAGAGATGAGTGGTGAACGTGAGGATTGTGAATGTGTTGATTGCACGATCTTTACTCTTCAGGAAAAGGTTCGGGAGTAGTCAGAAATGATTCAAGAGATCCAAAATTTGAATTTTCAAATTCATCAGCGAATTCAATCTCAAGAACTACGACATTGAGAGGAAATGGAGACTGTAACAAGAGTTGTGAGTCAAAACACAGTTCGTTTAAGTTCTCATCACCAACAATTGAGAATTTTGTACATATGGAAATCAACAATGAATATTCCCGTGGAATTAGATGGGTCTCAAGTTTCTTCAACATCATCTCCTTTTCTTGAATAATGTTCACCTCTAGCAGATCACCAAAATGTTGAAGAACCTTGATCATTGACCCTTCAAGAAAAAGTGGAATTTCAATAGTTAGACGATTATGTGGAAGCAAATGAAGTAAAACAAAAGGAAGATGTAATTCATATCAATATACATTAGTTGGCTTCCATATCTACTTTGTTTTTTTTATTTTTAGAAACTATGAAAATTTCGACAAAGCTAAGCAGAGAGATAGGTAGTCATTTGTGCAAATTATCAAGTTTTGAACATATACTTTCTGAACTTCTATATTCAAAGACTGTTATTATGTTTTGACGGTCCTATTCTCTAAACAATTTCAACTATTTTTTGTCAAGAGGAGCATTTTTTTATTTACTACTGAGTGAGTTTTATTTTTGAAAAGTAAAAGATGATTTATTTTTTGTAGAAAAATTATATTTTATTTTTATTTTTCTTGAAATAAAATCGACCATTATTTTCTTGAAAATATGTACATAAATTTAGCATTCAAAAATACTTAAATAACTAATGAAAAAGAAAAATAAATATATATTTTTTCCCAATGTAAATCCAATCCAATCCAATATATACTGTTATCACTCCAGGGAACTCTCCTAGGCTGTAAGTCGGAGATGCCTGGTAACTAACTCTTTTTGAAGTAATTTTCTAAATAGGGTGTGGATTTGGAACAAGTCGGATGACTGGATCAATTTTCACTCAAATCATGCATAAACACATCAAGATGGACAAGGCTTTCAACCACAAATGTTCAGGGAGTTGGCAAATAAGTGATGAATGAAGAAATAATTCTTATACCAGCAGAATCACATATAAACATATATGAATGGCCAATTACAAAAATCATAAAAATATTTGCAGAGTTAAAATTATGAATGCGGCGATAAGATGACAGTTATCTAGCATTAGACAAGCATAACAACATGAATAATATCCAAGTGCAAATATAGAATAGACAGGAAAGTGGAATCTGAACAGGTATGACAAAAGAAGCTTGTTCTACTTCATATGGAAATGAGAAGTTCTGAGTTACATAGTCTGAACTAGTCTCCCCGGTCGAACCCTTGGTTCATGTTCCTTTCTAATATTTATCAGATTACAAAATAGTTGTTTGATCCTAAAAACATGGATCGAATCAACTCAAGATAGCAAGTTAAAAACTATTGCAACATAAGTGGGATATTTCCTGAAAATGAGGTCAAATCCCTGATTTTCCTCTGTTGACCGTTGGTGATGTGTAGACAGCCTTCCAAGGCTAAAATATCATTCTCCCATAGAGATCAAGTCGAGTTGGCTGATGTGGCGAAATTCCCTGCTTTTTAGTTCAAATGAAATTGCCCATATGTCTTTGGAATAATTCTTTTCTTCATCATATATCAAAAATGACAGCTGAAATGAGTTTGATAATTCATTAGATATGCATTGGAAAAGGTCCCAAACCTTTTCATGTCAAAAATCGCAGACCTGTGCAAAAACTTATTCGAATTCTGGATACACAGACTTTCGGTGGTTGACTGGAACAGTTCATGGGTGGGTTATCCACCGAAAGCGCCTGTTTCGGTGGTTAATGAGCACAGTGGGGCTCACCTAAACCACCGAATGTTGCACTTTGAAGACCTTTCAAAATTGAAAAAATGACTGCTTTGAAACTTCTTTTAACACTCATGCTTTCTGAGATACTGTAGTCTTTATTCGAGCAGACCTTCGAATCTTTGTTGACTGTGCAGGAGAATCTGTTACATCTATTATGGTTGTGGCCARATTGGCCAAGGTGTCTAACCHKGTTYGTTCCTCYTCWKATGATTCRAACTTCTTTAKCTTGAGCCTTAGGACCCTTAGCTGYCTGTACAATTTCATGTTTTCCCTAATCAACTCTCTGTTTCTACCTTTGATTGAATCATGCCTTTCTTTAAGGGTTTCATTCTCTTTGAATAGTTCAGCAACCTTCTCTGTTAGATCTGCGTTTGCCTTTTTAATTACCCTCTCAAGTACTTCCATCTCATAAATTTCTCGCAGAAGCTTATTGATTTTCCTGGTCTTACCTTTCTGAGGCTTTCTAGATGAAGCTTCTGCTTTCGGTTGCCTGTGTGTTTCTGTAGGCTTAGATGGAGGTGTATTTATCTTCAGTTTTTCATCATGCTTGGTCTGCAAGGTATCCTGTGATTTTGACATCTCCTGCTCTGAATCAGAGTCACTATAAGGCAGGTTGAGGGGGTTTTTCCCTGTGGCAAAGTTTCCGTCTTCAGACTTTAACTTCCTCTTGTTTTCTCCCTGCTTGCTGGGTGGGGCTGTGATAGAAACCCTGGGCGTTGAAATTCCTTTTCTACTCTTGTGACTACTCTTAAGAGTAGAATCATTTCTGCATATGGACTTCTTTGCTTTTATCTCTGGAGGTTTCTCCGTCTGAAACTCGTTCCAGAATAAGAAGAAACTCCATTCTACTTGCTTCCTGTGAAGAGCTTCTTTGACAAGGAGGGTAATCAACCCCTGATGAGATATTCTGCTTGAAACTTTAGTGGGCTGAGCCTTTACCTGTTTTGCCATTTTAACCAGGGTCTTATGAAAGAAATAGGGTATGTTTAAGTGTTCTCTGCCCGTGAAGTGGTTCAACAGTTTGAAATGGTAGTACATCACCCTGTTATAACGTCCTTCACAGGTTATGTATACCAAAATCACCTTCAGCAATGTCTGCCATTTTAGCTCCAGATAGGACATGGGAATGTCCTCCTTCCATGTCAAAGTTTTATGGACTGGCAACAGATAGGACCTGAACTCAACATTTGAAGGTGAAGAAGTTTTGAACCAACAAACCCCTGTCCTGGGCAACCCTGTGTACTCGGCGATGGATGCTTCATCTATAAAAAACTCTTCCTTGCCTATTCCGGCAACCCTTCCATCATATGAGAGGGCAAATGCTTCAACAACTTGTTGGTGGAAGACTGTCAATTTATCACAATATGAGTAAACTCCGACCTGTTTAAAGCACTCTGCAACCTCTGGATGCTCTTCAAAATACCACATGCCATCTACCTCGGACCTTAAAGCAGGGCTTGCTTTTGCCATGGTTCAATACTGACTGTGTATGAAACTGTGGATAACCAGGTGTTTGGAAAACACAGTTCTGGGAACTAAAATTACAGTCGATATTACTCATGAACCAACGGTGAAAACATTTGACCGAGCATAGGGTTGATAAATTTACTAAAATACCGACTCATATTCAAATGACAGTCAAACTGGAGAAAGCCGAAACTTCATATTTTCGGGGCAGTTTGTATTTACGAAATTTTGACAGGAGATGGCTTCCAGTCTTACTTGATGACCCGATCCGATTTCCTTGGCTTGAGATGCTGGCTGAACTTGGAGACAACTTGCTAATCGCCAGAGAAAAGCGGAATCAAGATTTTGAAAACACGATTTTGTTGATGAAATTGCGTGATTGTAGTTATCTTCAGCGATCCTCGGGCTTCATCACAACACATTGAGTTTCAAAATGAATGAACAACCTGCTAATGATGTTTGATGTATCTGCCACTGGGAAGGAGGGAATCTCCGTGTAATCGTATCTGATGATGACAGCTCTGCATGTATTTGAAATGATTCGTGTAATGGATAATGCGCGGGCACTTTGAACCTTCGCTGACTGAACATTATGAACGAACATCATCTCCCACGATGCGAGATTTCGGCGGTTGCATATCTAATCATTGCACGGATTTTGACATCTGGCTCGTGTGAAAGCACGAGCTTTCATTTTTCCCATTCACAGACTTTCGATGGTTACCTGCCTCCTGTTTTGACCTTTCATCTTACGAAAATGAAAACTTTCGGTGGTTAATGAGCGCAGTGGTGGCTCGCCTAAACCACCGAATCCTACTATTTTGCCAATTTCTTGACCGAACCAAAACCAACATGTCTTTTGGGATTATTCTGAAAAACAGACTCTCTAATCTTATTACCAGAAATTTAAAAATCAAATTTAGGGACCAACCTATCATCTACTAATCAAATAAAACCAATGATTTATTTAGGGAGTTAACATATACAATGGAAACTAAAAAGTAAACTAATGCATAAAATGTTTTATAAACCTCCCATTGATAGGGGCCTTGATAATTTCTCCATTTAAATTTTCAAGAGAGAATGAATTTCTCCCTTCAACTGCAACAATTTTGAAAGGACCAAACCAAAGATGGTCAAATTTTCCATGTTTCCCAACTTCTTCTTTTCTGGCTTCCCACTTCAAGACTAAATCTCAAGGAAGAAAATCCATTTCTTTGGCTTTCTTATCAAAGATGGCCTTCATATTGTCTTGTTATTTTTGAAGCTTATCATCCACTTCTCTTCTATTCTGCTGGGCTTCAATATTTGATTTATTCTTCTTGTTAAATCATTTGGTTCTTCATTAGCATCCTGTCAGAGTTTCATCATAGGAAGAGCAATATTAATAGGAAGAATAAAATATGTGCCATAAACTAATTGGAAAGGAGACATACCTATAGATTTATTGGTGTCGGTTTTGTTTGCCCATAAATAATATTTTAAATGTATATTCCAAGCTTTCTTATTTTCTTTCAAAACCTTCTTAATTATCATCATTAAACTTTTATTAGATGACTCTTCTAGCCCATTTCCACGAGGATAATAAGCTGTGGATTGACCCAAAATGATATTATATTTTTGACAAAAAATTATCATAGCAATAGACTTGAAAGCTTGTGCATTATCTGTGACTATTTTTCTCAGACAACCAAACCTTGCAAGAGTGTTCTCTTCCATAAAATTTATTACTATTGAATCTGTAGCATTCCGAGTTGGAATAAATTCTACCCATTTAGTAAAGTAATTTAGCAGTTAAAATCCATCTGTGTTGGGCACTTGATTGTGGATGAATTTATCTGATGAAATCTTGGCCCCATTGTTGGAAAGGAGCTTTAGCTTTAACATGAACTATAGGTAAGGCAGAAATATTTTGCTTTCCAACAAAAAGTTGGCATGATTTGCAAGCTCCGACCCTTGCATTTACGCCAGTGAATAACCTTGGCCAATAATAGCATGCCCTTAAATTTTTATAAGTTGTTTCCCTCCAAGCATGATGTCCTCCACATACTATATGAAACTCATCAATGACACCTTCTGTTTCAGATTATGTAAGGAAACATAATAAGAAGCCCAAAGGATCCTTCTAGTATAACTCAGTATTGATAATGCAATATTTGATTTCCTGTAATTTTAAGGTTCTTTCCTTGGAGGGAGTCATGTCAGCAAGAAATTGAAGGGTAAGAAGGTATGACACTATATTGTTATACCAAGAAGAGGAATAAAATTTGTCATCAATCTGAATTGTTGGCATTTGATCATCAATTTCTTTAATGTGTGGGAGAGAATTTTCAGACTCGAAATGATTTATTCTCAGGGCTCTGAAATTTGATTCAACAAGTAATTTTTCCAGACCCTGTCCTTTTACCAGTTTGGTTTGGTTGACTTCCAAATAATATTCTTTAATTTTCTCCAACCATTTTCCCCTTCTTCCATCACCGTCAGGTTGAATTAGGATATATTTGACTATGCTAGTAGGTACATATGCGATTATTCTTGAATGTAAAACATATGTCCGGAAAGCCTTAAGTGCCTTTACCAGAGCATAATACTGTTTCTCTAGAATGCCATATTTTAACTTTGCATCGTTGAGGATTTTACTAAAAAAGGAAATAGGTTGTTCAAATCCTTCATCATTTTTATGAAGGAGCACTACTGCAATAGTATATTTAGATACAAAGGAAAATATTAAAAAATCCTTTGTATAATCAGGACTTACCAACACTAGTGCTTCTCCTATAGATTTCTTTACTCATTGGAAGGATGCCTTAGACTTCGTTTTCCATTTCACCTCATTATCCTTCTTCAACATATCTATGATCAATTCAATAATTTCAACAAAAAATGGAATAAATCTCCTCAAGAAATTAATTCTTCCTAAAAACAATTGAATTTCTTTTTTATTTCTAGGAATATTGATCTGATCAATAGATTTAACTCTTTTTGGATCTACTTTGATTCCATATTTCAATACGATATGTCCTAACAACTTACCTTCTTGCATGGAAAAAAGAGATTTCTTAGGGTTCAAAGAAAAACCAATTTTTTTGCACTTGTCAAATGTTTTTCTAAGATGTACCAAGTGTTCTGTATCAGAATTAGAAAAAACTTCCAGATCATCTAGATAAATAACAATGAATTTATATTTTTCGCCAACAAATGCTATATCCATTGATCTTTTAAAAGTTTCACCTGCATTGATCAATCCAAAAGCCATTTTTTCATACATAAAGGTTCCCCATGGAGTAGTAAACACAACTTTTTCTTTATCATTTTCATGGATTTTTTTTTTATTATACCCCGAAAATATGTCAGTCATAGAAATCCTATTTGCCCCAACCACCTTTTTCAAGAACATGATTCATTTTAGGAAGGGGTTAATTGTATTTTAAAGAAGACCGAATCAAATTTCTAAAATCAAAACACAGTCTTATCTCTCCATTCTTCTTTCTGACAAGAACCAAATTGGCTACCCATTCAAAGTATCTAAGATGTACAATGATTTTTGCATCAATAAGCTTTTTGACCTCCCTTTCTATTACTGGCAAGAGAATAGGATTTTTTTGTCTAAGATTTTGCTTGAAAGGATTAATACCTGGTTTTAATGGAATCTTATGCTCGATAACAAAAGTATCATAAGTTTTTAAGTCTTCATAAGACCATGCAAAGTCATCTTTATACTATTTGATTAATTCAACATATCTACTCTTCAGATCAATTGGAATATATTTAGACAACTTGACCAGTTTTGGATTTTCATTTGATCCCACATTACAATCTTCAACCTCTTCAGGTTGAGGTTGCAAGGTAGATTTTAAAGGTGTATCATTTTGGTTGAACAATCTTTCTAACAGAATAAGACCCTTTGGAATTTGATTATTATTTAGCAAGAGAATTCTGTGATTTGCAATTTTATCTTTGAATTTCTCTGGATTTTCTCCTTCTTGCATAATTCAAACTGGATCATTTTGATTTTCTTGATCTATG
This sequence comes from Picea engelmannii, assembly GCA_009831015.1. Classification (NCBI taxonomy): domain Eukaryota; kingdom Viridiplantae; phylum Streptophyta; class Pinopsida; order Pinales; family Pinaceae; genus Picea; species Picea engelmannii. The sequence goes on along the minus strand of ML807053.1, from coordinate 57,265 downwards.
TGTGTCTCAGAAGAGTCATCTACCATCTCCAAAAATTGTTTTATTTGTTCATCATCTTCAAAAATTTTCCAATAGTGAACATTATTTGGAATTGAAGGTTTGTGTCTCATGTCAATGTGATACTTCAATTTCAGAATAGTGGGTGGTATGAAGGTAGTTGCAGCTTTAGCTAATGAATCTTCTTGTTGATTATGCAATTTGGGAATAACGTGAATGTTGAATGATAAGAAAAAGTTTTCTATCAGATCCCATGCACATTTTCTATAAGACCTCATTCTAGGATGATTAGCTTGATATTGTTGTTTGATCTATTTTACAATAAGTTCTTGCATCCCCCAAAACTATCAAATATTTAATTTTTAATTTTCTAGCAGCTTCTAATCCTAAAATTAAAGCTTCGTATTCACATACATTATTTGTGTAATCAATGTAAAATTGCAATCTATAAGAAAAAGGGATATAATACTCATCATTTGGTGCCACGGATAGTACTTTATCTCCTGCTCCTTCCCAAGATGAGGCACCATCGGAAAACATTTTCCACATCCCATCTCTGATATTTACATTTTCCTTTGGAGCTTTTATTTTTGTATTTTCATTTTTTGTACAAACTTGAAAATCATCATCTATGGATAAAATACAATTTCCTAAATCCTGATCAACAACATAGACTAGATAATTATTAGTATTTTGAGGATCACTTAATGTATAGGCTAATCTAGTTTCTTTGTACAATCTGGTAAATTGTCCACTAAAAATCGAAATAGTAGCATATGTCATGTCCAACTGAACCGATCTTCTTGACTTTGCACCCCAAGATATTGATAAAAGCATGCCATATTTTGCAGGAACATCAATTACTACCACATCCATAAGAATACTTTTAATTGGAATTTGAGCTAGATTTGCAACTAAATCTTTAATCATACCCAAACACTTAACCTTTTTGGAATCAAAAGAGTATAAATCTTGATAAGGTTTGGTAATTTGTAATCCCAATTTCTCCATTATTATTTTCGACATCAAATTATGTGAAGCACCTGAATCTAACATACAATTATGTAACAAATGTTCATGCACAATAAGCGTGATACAAAATGGAGCCTCTGAGTCTTTATCATTTTCAATATGTGGTCCAAACATAATTGTTGGTTTCTCATATTGCAAATTAACATTATTATCTTGACATTCTGCATTTGGAAAATTAATTACCTTTGAAATATGCTTCTTGTAAACCAGATTTCTGGCAAGTTCAACCAGAGGGACTGGAATTTTAATCTTATTCAATTCATTCTCAATATTGAACATGCCAATTGACTTTTCTGACTCTTTGGTTTGTACTTCGGCTTCTCACTTTTCCATCTTTTAAGTTTGTGTTGCTTTAGTTTCAACTTTATTTGAGCAACTTGTACTTCCGTAGGTGATTTTGAAACTACTGCTTCATTTGCTTTATTTCGTGCCAAGATATGTTTTGGTGGATTAGTATGTAAGATCAAAAAAAAAATTCCACATATTAGGGTCTCTTTTTAGATTATGTATGGACTTGGGATTTTCTTTTGTTTCAATATTAGTGTGGTTAGTACATTGAGAAAAAACTTCTAACTTATCTCTACATACTAAGTTAGACTATACATTGTACTGACTATTTATATAAGTTATATTATAGCGGGGCTTAACAATCTGAGTGCAATGAATAATTTTATATTTTGTGTTTGATTCCACATAGGATGATGTCTCAACAAAGTAATTTCCAAAGAATGAATCACATGAATAATTGCCCAAAACATAATGATTAAACATTACATGTTCGTTTGAGTCATTCAGGTCTGTCACCACATGTTTCATGTATCATTCTCTTTGAATCGTGATTTCGTTGGGATTGCTATTACAGAGTAGCCAAAGGTGTGACCAAACTGTGGCAAAATACCCTTTAAGTGTAGTAGACCGGTCTCTAATCAATAACATTCCATAGGTGTCAAGTATATCCACAACTATGATGTCAATTGTTTGATGTATCTTAGGGTTTGAAGACATTATGATTAAAACATTTTTCAATTCCCCTATGACTTTAAATTTGGTCTTGTCAAGTTGTATAATTTGAATTTCAGATTGTTTAGGCTAGACGCTAAGTTTTTCACACACTATAAAATGCATCACATTTGAAGAGGAACCAGAATCCATCATACAATTTTGCACATTCCTATTAAAAATCTTGAAAGTAACCAAAAACGATGGAGTGATGGATCTTGACCTTTGTCCTGATAAGGAAGCATCCTCAACTACCTGACTTTTAGGTGTATGTGTATCGTCAGATGGGGAATATTTAGTTGTACCTTTCTTAACTCCCACATTTATTTCTTTAGACATTTTGGTAATCTTACCTTGAAGTGTTTTGATGAAATTCTCTTGAATTTGAGGGAGCTTCATAAGATCAAATAGAGAAATATTGGCCTTAGTTATTTTCAGGTCTTCCATGAAATCATATTTTGACTTTGTGGTGGCATTAGAAGGAACAATCATTTTCGAAGGAGTATCTGGTGTTTTCTATGTGTGAGGATCATTTTTAGGAGGTTTGGAAGGAGTAGGGTTTTTTGAGGAAGCCTTCTTGCTTGCACTTCTAGTGGTTACAACACTATGGGACATATGTATTTCTTTTGTTTCTCCCTCTTCTTCCACTCTATATGCAATGTACCAAAATGAATTCACTTGTTGCTCAAGTAATTCATCTAATTCTTGGGTTTGTTCCAATTGTTCCTTTTCATCTTCTTCTCCCTCTTTAGATTCAATTAGATTTTCAGTGGTCCAATGTTGTATGTCTTGAAAAATATCTTCCATATTAATCCCTTTCGATGCTGACAAAGTTGTTTAGTTGACTGGGGGAATGTTCTTATCTTTCTTATATGGAAATTAAAAAAAATTTCCTAGTATTAGAAGAGCCTTCCCCGTGTGTTTCTTCAAATCAATTAACTCATTAGACAATTTCTTGACAATTATTTGGAGGGATTCTATATCCATAGAATCAATGTCTTAATTTTCTTCCAAAGACTTGGTAACATGGGCCTTGGCTTTAGTCTTGGATTTATATTTGGAGGATTCGACCCCTGGGTTTCCATTTAGACTAAGCATATTTTTTTCAATTTTTATAGCCTCTTGAAAAGTTTCTTCCAAGGTAGCTTTCTTTGCATTTTTTAAAACATGGCCATGGACATGGGAAAAGATGAAGTGTGAAATTAGATTATGACATCTTTGATAGGTTTGGAAGCCTGATGAATCCGTTTAATAAAGGAAAAGAAACATTGATTGAAATATTTAACCTTTTCATTGGTATCCATTTTTATTCTTGAAATATCTAAGACCAAGGTAGCTGGCATTTTATCTTCCCCAAATTTCTTAAGGAAAATAGTCTCAAATATTATCCAAAAAGTAATAGAGGCTTCATCTAGGGATTAGAACTAGGTGGTGGCTTAGTTCTCAAAATTATGAAGGAATAACCTACATACAACATCCTCATGTTGAACATTTTGTAGCCTTATGGACGATATAAAATTCTTGACATGGTCCTCGAATAAATCTTTCTTCTCAGGATCAAACTTGGGGAGAAACTTTTTGGGGTGCTTAGGTAGGTCATGGAGTACTCTAGATATAACGAAAACATCTGGGAGTAACCAAGGTTCATAATTTTGAGGGTTTGGGTTGTTGCCATCCATGAATTGTTGATTACATAGGACCAATTGTAAGTGCTCCTCTCCTTTAGACTCACTTTGAGAATTTTATTCTTCTTCAAAATTCTCTTCTGATTCACCTCTTGGTGTGAGAGGGAGAGAGTTTGGCAGTGACCTATATCTTGATTGTTTTTAAGGCCAAAGTGTTTTCCATGTTTTCTTCTAGGACTTATTTAATATTTTCATTATCCTATTTCAATCCCTTGATTTGAAGGCTTTGTTGTTCAATAAACCATTTGGTTTCACCTAGCTCAGTTTGTAGATGTGATATCTCTTCTATATGTTCCTTATTTATCTGTTCAATCTCTTCACAAAGATTAACCTTTGTAGATTCCAAGTCTTTCAAATGGGTGTCCCATTCCAACTGTTCTTTTTAATTAAATTCAATATTCATTTCATCCTTCTGGGTTTGCAATTCTCTATTGAGTTCCTCTGTTTTGAAATGATCAACAACCCTGGTGGCTCTTTAAAATTATCAAGTCATCTCATCCCTTACAACTTGCACAATTTTCTCAATTTCTTCCTTGTGGAGTTTGTCCTTTTGCTCAATAACTTTTAGGAATTTTGTAGAGATGTTATCCTTTTGATTTTTCATCTCTGTTTCCAACTCAGTGATTCTAGTTTGGGCTACACTTAAGACTATGGTAACCTCAAGGATTGATGAAACATTCAATCCTGCAAATGAATGGAGAGAAAAAGATGCTTATATAGAATTTTCCTCTAGGTCAGACCCAAATTTCCATTCAAAAACTCTTTCTGTAGATGACCTGGATTTAGTAGATTCTCCCCTTTTCATTTTGTTCAACCTTTTTTTGATGCTCTTCATCCTTCCATTGTAGTAATAGTCTCCAACATCCATGAAAACACCTTCCAAAGTCAAAATTTGTGAGGAAAAAGGTGGCATTTCCTGGGACAAGATTAAGGGGGGTGTATTCATGGGGAAAAATGTTCACTATGCACAGATTAGGAGTCGATGGGATACATGGGGTTTCACTTAATTCCTTTTTCTTCTACTTCTTCAATTGCTCATATAACTTTATTTTAGATTATTCCTCAGCTGCTGCATCAATTAAATAAGTTGGCATGTATAAACAAGGATTTTTCATACCTAGTGCATTTTTCACATTGAGACGTATGTTAAAAGTCAATATCTCTGCCCAGATGAACACTTTTCTTGTATTCACAATGGTATGGGCCATGGGTAGCCAATCTGTCTGAAAATGTGTGCATTTTTCTTCGCCATATAATCAGTTCAACATCACTATCAACATTTTGTATGGGGCCTTGAACTATTGTGTGGGGATAAGCTTCTTCCCTTTCTTGAAAATTCTGTCTTCATCTATCCACCAGTTCTTCATTAACTTGGCTGGGCCTTTTCTATTTTAAGAAAATCCCTTTAGGAATGGCTCATTGAGGGATCACATAGGTCCAGGAAGGTGATATATTGTACTGATGTCTTCAGGCCACAAAGACTCTATATTTCATTTGAGTTTATTCAAAATTGTGGCAGTGCTAGGGTCAAACCACTTAAAACACCATTGGGCTTCTTTGTTGTAAGGGAATAATGCAGACCGTGCAACTACCAGGTGAATTCCGCTCTTCTGGATGTTCTGGTATGCTTTGAGGTCTTCATCTTCGGGAGGAAAATATATAGTATTGAAGATTATGTATATCTCGTCATATCTCAGGGAATGATCTTCACTAGTATGATAAGTCATATCAGTCACTAAAACCTCTACTTGGAGGGTAGAAGTTTCAGGTGCAGAAGTTGAAGCATAAGGCATCAAATTCCCGGATCTTCAGGCTGTTTTACTAGCCATAACTTGTTCTTTATATCCAGCAATTAACAAATTGATCGTCAATTATCTGAATAAAAAAAGATAATTCAATAATGCAATTCAAAATAACAGGAAACCTATGATTATAGTGAAAACGATGTCTCCAAGGCATTATATAGATGATTAATGCAAAACAGAGAGATTACTTAGCATATGATGAACATATATGAACTCAATGAGGGTTTTAGGGTCACAATATAAACATTTAATTACCCTAACGAACAAATTGAATGGTTTGCGTACTATGACAAGTTCAAAACTAGAGCATTATTACACCATTAATGTGATTTGAAAGCACACATTTCCCAAATCATTGTATCAAAGTGAAAAGGGGTAAAAATTTAAAACCATGGTCCTCAGAGCCATTTCTTTTTGGAGGTAAAACATTGACATAGTTATTTGTGCTCTGATACAAAGGTATGGAAGAATATTCCATTCTTGTCTTTGATTTGCATGCCAGAATTTTTAGGGGTGCAGATGGTTATATAATACTTTCATAGTTTTTTCTGTTAGAGTGAAAAAGTTTACCTTTATATTCACACTCCGATGCAATAACATCAAAGAATATTCCCTTTTTAATATTGATTTTCGTGTTGACATATTAAGAGCGCGGATGGTTAAGTATACATCTTTCAGATTCATTTCTATCGGAGTGAAACAACTCACCCTTTTATTCACACTCCGATGCAAAAGCATCGAAGAATGTTCTTTTTCTTATATCGATTTCCGTGTCAAAAGACAAATTTTGAAAAAGGTTAGGGGAGTGTAGTCGGAGCTTATCGACCAACTTTCAAAATATTGGGGAAGTCTCACAACTCCGATGAGAAGGGTATCAATGAATATTCCCTTCCTCAGGAAAAGTGCTATCTCGAGAAAAATGCACTATAAGTCCATGTATGAATGTTTTTTTTTGCACAACGTGGACCAAGTCATAAAAATGCCATTGTGTAATAATGACGTCTCAAAATCCATGTGTTTATCTCTCCATCTTGATCTATTGACATGTTAATCAACAATAGGGTAAACTATAAACTTGGGCCATCAAATCGTGTTCATCGGAGCTGGAAGTTGATCACGAGAAATATTACTCCAATACATAATATAATAAGAATGGGTGCTGATATTAATCTAAAAATACTTTGAAGTTTGAGAAAGAACTCGTAAGTGTACCACGGAAAATTATAACTCAACTTCAACATGTCGATAGTGTTGGCATGTTTTACAGGCAGCGTATGCTTGTCATTGATGGAAAGTACAACAACGATGATGGCTTAAGTACAACAATGATGATCAACAATGCAGTGATAATCAGGGAAGAGTAGCAACAGTGATCGTTGGATCAAAAATTCAGAATTCCCAATGGTTGTTAGATCTCAATGTAGACAAAAAGAGTGTGTTGAAGAGGAGGATAGATCTCAGGCATTAAATCCAAGCACGGGATCTGATCATCGTTGGATCAAGGAGAACCTTCACATTCTTTAAAGTGCAAGGAGTAGTGGGCTCACAAAATCTCGAAAGTAGGAGGACCGTCCATCATCAGGAAGGACACGTGGGGAAAGATCGTTAGTTCGTTGACTGGAGAGTCAAAGGAACGAGGTTCCCTAACCTCTCGAAATCATGATATGCAGATTCGTGACTTAATCTAAGACGTCAGATCAAGGTTTGATCTGGACCATTGATCCCAGTCCATTTCGAAGTTTCGCAGATCGAGAGTTGGAGATGTCAAAGAATAATAACCACAAGAATCCTGAAATCGCGATATGCAAAATTGTGACATAATATGAGTCGTCAGATCAAGGTTTGATCTGGACTGTTGATCCCAGTCCATTTCAGAGTTTCTCATATGAAGAGTTGGAGATGTCAAAGAATAATAACCACAAGAATCCCGAAATCGCGATATGCGGAATCACGACGTAATCTAAGCCGTCAGATCAAGGTTTGATCTAGACCGTTGATCCCAGTCCATTTTGGAGTTTCACAGATCGAGAGTTGGAGATGTCAAAGAATAATAACCACAAGAATCCTGAAATCGCGATATGCAGAATCACGACGTAATCTATGCCATCAGATCAAGGTTTGATCTAGACCGTTGATCCCAATCCATTTCAGAGTTTCGTGGATCGAGAGTTGGAGATGTCAAAGAATAATAACCACAGGGATCCCAAAATCGCGATATGCGAAATTGTGACTTAATCGCAACCGTCAGATCAAGATGTGATCTGGATCATTGATCCGACCCCATTGTAGAGTTTCGTGGATCAGGACTTGGTAGTGACAAGAACACTGAACATCAAGAATGTCGAAATCGCGAAATGCGAAATCGCAAAATGATCTGAGTCATCAGATCAGGTGTTTATCGGGACCGTTGATCCCACGCCATTTCGGAGTTTCAGGGCTCGTGACTTGGAGAGTCGAGATGCCTCATCTCTAGATTCACGAAATGCGAAATAACGAAAGTGCCTTATGCATAAGGCTATGGTCACAACCCTTGGTCACATCAGTGAGAGATGGAGGAAAGGGCTAGAGCAACCAAGCTCCTTTTCGGGGATTGCGAATGGGGATGTCGAGACACATGGTCACATGAATGTCGAATTGTCGAATGCCGAAATGACAAAATGAATGCAAGATCCCATGGAATCAATCCAATGGTGCAGGTGAATTTGAACAAGATCGGAGGGCTACTATAGCACGACACAATGTAACTTCCAGAAACCACTGATGGTTTCAGCCAGAGGACTCGAAGACACTTGGGGATGATTGACAAAGAAGGTGAAGAGCCTCTGGTAATCTTTAAGAGGGATGAAGATGTTCGTGGAGGTGATTGACAACTGGATGAGCAGTGAGGCCTGTAACTAGAAAAGAGAAGGTGAGCTCGACTGTCACAGAGAAGATGAAGAGTCTCAAACTGCTAGAGAGGCCGAGGACTCTCAGTACAACATACAATGATGTTGAACAAGTGGAAAACGACCAGAGAAGCTGAAGAGTCATGATGATGATCAAACAAAGCACTCAATTTGTGGAGGAATTTGGCACGGGGTGAGCATGCAGAGGCATTGCGAATATTGCATGCACAAAGACAACAGAGACTATAAGAATGCGAAACAAAGAAGAGATAGGGGTTGTCGTTGTGTAGGAGAATTGAGGTGTGTACAAGGAGGGAGAACACGGGAGTAGAAATACACAGTCGAGGAATGGTGCATTGAATGGATATGGTGCATAGAGCATAAAAGGACGAAGAACAGAAAGGGATAGAGGTGTGTAGAAGACACTGATGCAGACAGGGCAGAGCAATGTAACAGAAAAATGACAGGGATGGTAAGCCATTGAATAATTTATATCGCTGTAATAAGTTTAAGTAACAAAGAATTTATAATTCAGGGTGGTTGGGAGGTGCTAGGGAGGACTGGTGTCCTCAAAGGTTCAAGTGGGTGCTTGAACACAGGGAGTTGGTGCTTCCTTCTAGTTGGTACTAGAGAACACAGGGAGTTGGTGCTTCCTTCTAGTTGGTACTAGAGAAACCAGGGAGTTGGTGCTTCCTTCTAGTTGTTACTAGAGAAACCAGGGAGTTGGTGCTTCCTTCTAGTTGGTGCTAGAGAAACCAGGGGGTTGGTGCTTCCTTCTAGTGGGTGCTATAGAAAATAGAGAGTTGGTGCTCTCAGCAAGTTGCATCTTGCAAAAACAGAGGTTGTA
>ML807053.1:6964-44468 GCA_009831015.1 Picea engelmannii | reverse complement strand
CACTGGGTTAAAGCAATGAATGAAGAACTTGATCAGATTGAGAAAAACAATACGTGGGAGATGGTTCAAAGACCTGAAGGTAAAAACGTCATTGGCTCCAAATGGATCTTTAAGAATAAGTTGAATGAGCAAGGACAAACTATTAGGAACAAAGAGAGGTTAGTCTGTAAAGGCTATGCTCAGATAGAAGGACTGGATTTTGATGAAACATTTGCGCTCGTAGCAAGATTAGAAGCTATCTGAATGTTTCTTGCCTATGCTTGTCATAAAAGGTTTAAAGTCTACCAAATGGATGTCAAGTCAGCCTTTCTCAATGGAGATTTAAGTGAAGAAGTCTATATGGAACAACCGGAGGGTTTCAAATTGTCTGATAACCCTGACTTAGTATGCAAGATGGAGAAAGATTTATATGGTTTAAAACAAGCCCCTCGAGCCTGGTATCACAGACTGGATACGTATCTCAAAGACAAAGGGTTCAAGAGAGGAACAACTGATAGCAATCTGTATATTAAAATAGAGGATAATGATTTTCTCATCGTACTGGTTTATGTAGATGACATCATCTTTGGATGTAATAAGGATTCACTGGTACAATGGTTTGCTTCTGCCATGGAGTTTGAATTTGAAATGTCTATGATAGGAGAACTGTCATTTTTTCTTGGTCTACAAATTACTCAGAGGCCTGAAGGGATGTTCATTTCTCAAGAAAAATATCTAAGAGAAATGCTGAGAAGGTTTCAAATGGAAGATTCTAAACCTGTGGGTACACCTATGGTAACTGGATGTAAATTAAGAAAGGATGATGATTCAGCTGATGTAAATTAGAAAGTTGTCGACCTTTCCTTTTCTTCATGAGATAAAATTCATTTAATTTCCCATGATCAATTTATACTTGTTATCTTCATTGGATTATGTGGCATTACGACACAACACGTTTTTTCCAAATACCTTATTTCCTTGCTTTGCTATCATTGTGCATGATGTTGGTCATGTGGATCCTGAAATTGGTTTACATGATGTTTTTGAGTGGTTTTGAAATAGTTCCTTATAGGATACTCCTAGCTATGATATTGTATATTATATATTTTTTATGCACTTAGTTAGATTGCGTTTTCATTCCCATCACATTCACAAGCATCCAATCACCCCTCAAAACTAGCAATGACAGTCGTGCCATAATCCAGATGGGTCTCCTAAACCAAACAGTGCATAGTCTAATTGGGACCATGTACCGGGGAGTACCCCTACCGTTAAAAGGAAATTCTGTTGCATCAACATGTTATTAACTATAAAGGATAAAAATTCTACTAGTAATGAGAAAGAAACATTCTAACCTTTTGAGATGAAATGAATATGGTTAGAATTTAATCTGTATCTAATATATTCCAAGGAAAAAATCCTAGGTATAAGGAAGACTAGAAGTTTGTAGGGATTCAATTCTAAACCATGAACTCTTATAACAATATAATTCTAAAAAATATGCCAATGTTCATATTTTATATATGGGCTAAATTGAAGAATACTTTTACACTCTTTGAACAATCTAGGAGGATGTTCATTGTGAAATATTATATATATGTTGTAGCTATGAGATTTTCTAAAAAGCTATTGAAACCATAGTTTTGACAAAAATACATAACAACTTAAGTCCACTAAAAAACTAAAATTAATTTCCCTTGTTGATCAACTGTTTTTTATGCTATATGTTGAAAGTGAGTTGACTAGTGATATATCATAAGGTATATCGGATATGGCTGATATATAGACAAATTTAATGACTGGAATTTAACAAATTTCTCATGGATGTTACCAAATAAATACTTGGAAAAATTAAATTTGATTCACTAACTAATTTTAAGGATAAACACTAAAATAATATCATCCACTAAACAATCATTTCCATACCCCATAATCACACATGCCATTTCTATAACCTCCTTGATTGATTCTTTGATTGATTCTTTGAATAATGAAAAAATTAATGGAAACTTTAAATCTATCAATTTAGCACCTATTGGAAGTAATGTTAGTGAAAAGTTGTGCTTTTTTTCAAGTGGTAATGAACTAAAGTAATTTCCAAGATCTTCTTCATATAAGTTTTCTTAATTATCAAGTAAAATAATAGTTATGAGATGACATACTTTAAAATAGGAAATATGATCAATTGGTTGTCCTTGGTTTTTTAGAACCCTTTGAGTGGGGTTATATGATTGAACACACATTTGGAAGAATTTAGGAAAATAGAAAGTGTATGGAACTATATCTTAGGCTAATCCACATTCCCAAGAAGGAATGTCCTATGGAACTATATCTTAGGCTAATCCACATTCCCAAGAAAAAATGTCTTGCAATTATCCTTAAACCTCTAAAAACTTGAATGCCAAATTTGTTCAATAGTTCTAACAATTAATCGAGTTTCAAAAATATATTTATATTTATCTACGAGATATTTTAAGTCAGGGTTTATTGTAACAAATTGTCCTTGGGTTGATGATTTATTCCTAGGGGTAATATTTTTAAGAGTTTCTTTTATTCTAATTATTATTCTTTTCTACAACTTTTTCTCTAGATGTTGTTTTGTTATCATTGTGAAAGAAAAACCACTACAAAAAGATAGGAATATGATTTTTAAAAATAGCTATGATAGTTTGAACATTCAATGACAGAGCTATTTGACTTTAAAACCTTTCTATAACCCCGATTCTAGTTTAGCTTATTTTTTTAGTGGTTCATTTAGCACATGAAAATCATCTTAGAAAGTTTTCAGCATATCCTTTTTTTCATGAGATAACCTTCATTTAATTTCTCATAATCAATTTCTACTTGTCATCTTCATTGGATTATGCCGCATTATGACACAATAAAATTTTTCCAACTACCTTATTTCCTTGCTTTGCTATCGTTGTGCATGATGTTGATGTGCATCCTGGAAATGGTTTATAGGATGTTTGTGAGTGGTTTTGAAATAGTTCCTTGTGATCCCATAATCCACTAGAAGGTTCCATGTGTTTGAGGGGTGGTTTATGGTTACAGGACCAATGAAAAAAATTAACTATATTTCTACTTATCGACCCGTAATGTCTATTGACCATTGATATAATGCTCACCTACATCATTGGATTTTCTGCATGAATAGTTTTATGATCCATTGATTTATGACTTTGCTAACTCAGATGCATCTATATTTCAAATAGTTATATAAACATGGAATCCTTTGATTGGTTACTAACTCCATTAATGTATCTTTTTTTCCTACAAAACATGATTAATACATTCCTTTACAAAATTTCTAAAAAAAGGTTAAAATTAAAATCTCATCCAAATTTTGTTATAGAAAAACATCTAATGCAAAAAAGGGTTACAACAAGCCTCCAAAGTGACTTGTGGAAAATAGGCTAGGCCTAAAACCCATAACTTTGATAACATTTTGGAGAATCAAGAAATTGTAGAAGTGAATAACAATGAATTCCAAGAGGAGGTGATGTTGATAATCATAGTTATATTAGAAACAAAAGTAAAGATAGATGACCATATGAAATAAAACAAAAAAATTGATAGACAAACTGATCCATATGATCATCTATGTATAAACCAAAGCATAGAAAACTTCCATGGAATAGGGATGATATAGATTGGATCATTATATTATTTTTCATCTATCTCAATGCTTTTAGAGTGGAAAAAATTGGAGCAATAAACTTGTAGGGTCATTTTAGTGGCATGTGCCAGTTTGGAAAAATGGGGTCTAGAACCTTCCAGAGCCATTTTGAGGCATTAAAATGCATTTTTTGAGGCTTTGGTGTCTAGGACCTATGCACATCCCCTTAATGGTGTTCTACACTTTGATACCTTTCCAATGATGTAGAATGTGCATCAATAAGAGATTGTATGGGAAAGTTGTGCCTCTTGTAAGTTGATCTATCATGTTAACCACCATGGTACGAGAGGATGCCACATCATCTCCCATTACTCATGCATATGGGGATAGCCACATGAGAAATTTCAAGAATATTCTGGAAGGTTCAAAATCCTACCACAATTGAGGGTTGGGGAAGTAAAAAACCTACCCCTAGATGGCTATCGGGCTATGTTAAATACCGAGCCACTAGGAGGACAAGGGGTTCCATTCTATGTTATTGTATTTTGTTCCATAGAAGAGTAGAATAAATTGGAGTGGGAAATTAAAAAGCATAACATAGGGGTTTAATGTGATTTAGAAACATAATAGGCCATAGGTATCAGGTAACTCCATAGAGAGTGCCTTGTCCTTTGTACTTGCATTATTTCCATACTAGAGAAAAGAGAGCAATCCAACCTTGCCTTCTAGATGGGTTTTCTCCCGTAAGGGTTTCCTAGAGAAAATATTTGTGTTATCTTGTGAATGGTGTGTGATTATATTTTACTATTCTCTATTTTCCAAATATTATCTATTTTATGCATAAGCAAAAAATCAGTAACTAAATATTCTAGATTCTAAAAAAATTTAACCTTCATAATGTAGATTTCAATTTTCTTTATCAGATTTTTTGTGATGAACCGTTCTAGTGGAATATCGATGGTAGTTTACAGATCATATTGGTATCAGATTAGGTTTTTATTTTGGGTATTTTTTGGAAGTTGCATGATCCAGGAATCAACTTAAAGAGAAGTTGCAGAAACCCTAACCATGGTGGATGAGTATGTTCATAATAACCTTTGAGATATAGTATAAGAGAGATTTGAGAGGTTGGAAGGACAAGTCGATGACATTAGTCACAATATGAACCTCCTCATGGTGGCTCTAGCAAGTAATCTCAGACCATTCAGAGATGATGGAGGATCTAACTTAGAGACCAAATCAGAGGAAAAATCGAGAGACCAGGAAGAATCAGGAAAGAAGCCACATAAATAATTTGGGAAATATCAACCGAATTTGAGTGCCATGAACCCTTCACAGTCCCTATTCAAGATGGAAGTGAAATTGGGCATAAATCCATACCAAGGAGAGATCAATGCATTAAAATTGAATCATTGGTTGAAACAACTAGAAGTTTATTTTAGCGTTCACCATATAGATGAAGAGAAAAATATTTAATTTGCTAGATTGAAGTTAGAGGGCCATGATTTAACTTGGTGGGAAAGACATACATAAACAATTAGGTTGGAGGGTGATCCAACAGTAACTAGGTGGGAGGACTTCAAAATCCTCATCAAGTCCCAATTCTACCCTATAGGGTATGTAGAGGACCAATGGATCTCGTGACACTACTTTAGGCAGATGTAGTGGCATAATGTACATGAGTACACCACTGAGTTCATAAATATGACCATCATGTTGGGTATCTCTCCCAAGAACCCATATGTTCTCCTCAAGTATCTGGGGGGTTTACATAGTCATTTACAAAACAATGTGATGCTCTTCAAGACAAGGACAATGGATGAGGCATGTGTATAGGAAAAATATCCGGAAAACATAGGATAAAAGAAGGGGAAGCAAATGGTTCTAAGAAGAAAGAGCACCAAGGAGATTCCAAGGAGGGGAAGAAGAAATGAAAAGGGGGAAAATATAAGAAGACAACAATCATTACACATCAGTGAGAATATCCCACCAACCATTGCAATCATTACAACATTGATGGCCACACCGAGGAAGTTTTTGGAATCTGCATTCAAAGATGAAATTGAAGAAATGCAAGAAGGACAGAAAAAAAAAAAACTTTTTAGCCATAGATTCAAGAAATCGGGTTGAAAGTAGCTTGGATGAGGATAAAAATATTATTTTCACATCTGTGCAGAAGGAGGTGAATATTACTAGCCTTCATCACTAGGAATAGAAGGAGATGACCAAGCTATTCCACATCAATATTTAGGTTAAGAAGACCAAGATAGATTCTCTGCTCGACTCTGGTTCATAGGTGATGCAGGAGCATCTCTCCACATCTGCCAGTCGGCCATCCAGCCACATCATCAAATTCAAATTGCGTGTTGAAGAGAGGCGCAGCCTCATTTAAAATTTGAATGAATGTAATTTAATTGCTTAGGTTGTTGAGCATAAAACCGTGCCTTTGTGCAAGCATAGAGTAGATAGGCCTTAAATGGTTGTAAGGCTGAGATCTAGATCCAGATGCTGGACTAGACAACCCATTCAATGTAATTAATAGGGTAGGTAGATTGGAGGGAAGAGATCTAAGAGCCCCCCAGGTAAAAGATCAATAAGGGATCTCATTTAGGAGAGGGAGAGAAACGATAGAATGGAAGAGAATCTGCGAGTAGAGAGAAAAAGAAAAAGAGCCAAGACCTTGTTATAGGTCGTGCTCAGGAACACCTTGTACAAACATGCATTTTCCATTTAATATAAACAGAAGTAGTTTTTCCTGCATGTATTTCTGTGTTATATGGATGTCTTGGTGTGTTCTATTTTATATTGTGAATGTATGTTATGTTATGCATTTGTAGGAGTTGTTTGGTTTCAGACTTGAGAGGTCTTTGAGGCTTCACACCAGGATGGTGTGACAAAACACTGTGGGTTCTGATAGTCATGCACAAAGGATGCATTTTTGATCTCTGCGGAGTTAGACAGAGGCGTGCCAGGTGGGCACATAAGTTGAAATCAACAACTCAGAGGAGAAATACCTCAAGGTTGTTGAATACCTTGGAGGCAAGGCCGTGGAGAAGAACACAGTTGCAGACAGAAAATCTGAGGAGGTCTGTGAAGCTCTGCCAAGTGGGCATTGAGCATATGCACAGTGATGTATTAAGAAGAACTCTGCTGTGAGTTCAAGGAGTACCAGA
Organism: Picea engelmannii; assembly: GCA_009831015.1. Classification (NCBI taxonomy): domain Eukaryota; kingdom Viridiplantae; phylum Streptophyta; class Pinopsida; order Pinales; family Pinaceae; genus Picea; species Picea engelmannii. The sequence continues at coordinate 37,697 of ML807053.1, read as the reverse complement.
ATCACTGAGGATTCTGAGAGCTCTGCCAAGTGGGCATTGAGCAGGTGTAAGGAGGATATAGAAGACAAAATTGTTGGATGTTCTGTGAGAAGACACTCTGCGAGGAGGGCATTGAGTCAGTGTGCAGACAAGCAAAGGAGAAGAGAACTCTTTGAGTTCTGTAATTTGAAGGAAGAATCCATTGAGGGATATTCACAGGGTTGTTGAATACCCTGCAGACTCAGCAAGAGGTTGCTTGAGAGAAGGATAGCCCGGGGGGCATCCAAGTTCTCCATCTGCAGGAGAAAGGAAGAAGGATTTATTTCCTTAGAGATCTGAGTGGTTGAGGAGCTTAGGAGAGATAGCACTTTGGGTGCGTGAAGACCCTATAGAGGCACAGAAGTCAAATAATCCCTTGGGGTTTGAAAATAAAAGCTCAGGAGAAGTAGTGCTTTAGGTGCACATAGCGTAGCTGTAAGGAGTGCAGAAACTGAAGAACTCTTTGGAGGAGTTCAGAGTTCCCAGGAGCTCAGGAGGAACAACGTTTTCATACATGCGGGAGAACTCAAAAGGAAGGAGTTCATAGAGGAGAAAGAAGGTAAAGGTTGAGGCCTTTGGGAAACTTGGAATTCTTCCAAGTGCAGGAAGAAAGCACGCAGGATCTCAGGAGAGAGCACAGTTGTCGTCGTATCGGCCGAAGAAATATGGACCGTTGGTTTTTCACGTCCAGGAAGGAGCAGGAGGAGCGCACAGAAGGGGGAGTTCGTAAGCCATTGGATCTCACTCAGATACCCGTCAACCGTCAGATCGTGTGAAGACGCGCGGAGTTTAGTCTCTGGAGTGTGCGTAGAAGAACGGATCTAGACCGTTGAATCTTGATCTGAATGCCCGTCATCAAGTTGGTATCAGAGCTGGACTTCACTTGTATATTTCAGGTGAAGCGAGAAGGAGTAAAGGAAGATAGAGCGTTGGAGACTCTGTGACAATTGTTTGTAGGTAGGAAATAATTGAGAAGACAGTCAATAGGATTGTAGGAAGAGGCTGAAGCACTCAGGCTTGCAGGAGTGAGAAACAGGTTTGCCAGGAGAGTAGACAGAGACAACAACATGGCTACTAAAGGCCATAGGTATGCTGAAAGGAAAATCCCAGAGCTGATGAGCACAGCCGAAAGGGAAAAATAACTTGCCGACATCAGGGCAAGAATGGAAGAGCTTGAACTGCGGATGCAGCAAAATACCAAGCAGAGATGGGTATATGAATGGCCCATGAAGAAGCTGAAGATAAATTGGCCAGTCAAGGAGTTGATGGCTAGAAGACAACATAGACTATTAAAAGGATGGTTGAGGCATGCTGAAAACCTTGACGGACCTAAGGAGATGGTTCGGATATGTGAACCAGAGACTGGTTCGGCGATCGCGATGAGATCAGTTGAAGATCCCAAGAACTACCAGGAGGGCAGGGAGAAAATTCCTAATTTCCAGGAGGGCAAAGAGTTGAGATCACTGCGGGATCTCAAGGACTGTCATGAGGATAGCCAAGGAATTTCACATTGCCAGCTGGGCAATGAAATGAGGTCGCTGCGGGATCTCGAAGACTGCCAGGAGGGTAGTAGAAGCATCCTATATTGCCAGATGGGCAGGGATGAGAAGATGAGACTATCTGAGGGTCTCATGAACTCAGAAGTGAGTCAAAATCAACTGGAGGAGCTGACAGAGTAGGTGAGCTTAGAGGTGGATTTAGATTAGCAGGAGCAACTGACAGAGGATGAAGATTCATATGGGTTTCTAAGCCATGTGAATGAAGATGATGACAAGTTAAAAAATTTCACCATTCGAGAGGACGATCTGAGGAGACTTATAATGATTGGGGGAATCGAGATATTCCTACCACTTGCCCAAGGGGAGGCAGAAATCTGGGTTGCAGATGCAACAACAGCAGAAAAATAGTCAACTGCGACTGTCAGAAAAGAAGAATTGGAGCAGATATTTGAAGATGCCCAAGCAAAAGAGGAAAATGAGAATTCTAAGGAGTGTCTCAATGCTTTCAGCCAGGAAGCTGAGGAAGTTGTAGCACTGAAGTTGACAACAGAAGAAGCAGAAGAGGATAATGAGCATTCTGAGGAATGGCTCAATATTTTCAGCCAGGAGACTGAAAAGACTGCAACCTGGGAGTTTGCAGAAGAAGGGGAAGAAGAAACAGACAGCGTTAGTTTAGCTGATCTGTATGAACAAATTGAAGCCCTGAAGAGAAGGGTGAAAGTGTAGGGCACGTACATCCAACAGGTGAAGTTGGAAGCTGATGCAGAAAGCATGGGAGGTCACGATAATCTGCTCATGTGCCGAAAATTCTTGCAGCTGAGGAGACTGCATGAACAGAGCTAGCCACTAGAGTCACTGGATAGAGTGATCAAGGAGATCATGGAGCTGATGATAACATCATTAGACACTATCAACAGGGAGAGGCTGAGCAAAGGGAAGGAAGCAACAACAGCGTAGAAGCAGCAGCAACAGCAGCAGAGGAATGGAGCAGATGAACAACTCAAGAGGATGATTTGGGATCAAGGAGGATTTCCACAGCTGAGATGGGAAGCTCATGAGCAGGAGCTCATGAATTTTTCAGCTGAGGAGTATGATGCAGGAGCATCTCTCCACATCTTCCAGTTGGCCATCCAGCCACATCAACGAATTCAAATCGTGTGTTGAAGAGAGGCGCAACCTCATTTAAAATTTGAATGAATGTAATTTAATTGCTTAGGATGTTGAGCATAGAATCGTGCCTTTGTGCAGGCATAGAGTAGATAGGCCTTAAATGGTTGTAAGGCTGAGATCTAGATCCAGATGCTGGACTAGACAACCCATTCAGTGTAATTAATAGGGTAGGTAGATTGGAGGGAAGATCTCTAAGAGCCCCCTCAAGTAAAAGATCAATAAGGGATCTCATTTAGGAGAGGGAGAGTGAGGATAGAATGGAAGAGAATCTGTGAGTAGAGAGAAGAAGAAAAAGAGCCGAGACCTTGTTACAGGCCGTGCTCAGGAACACCTTGTACAAACATGCATTTTCCATTTAATATAAACAGAAGCAGTTTTTCCTGCATGTATTTCTGTGTTATGTGGATATCTTGGTGTGTTCTATTTTATGTTGTGAATGTATGTTATGTTATGCATTTGCAGGAGTTGTTTGGTTTCAGACTTGAGAGGTATTTGAGGCTTCACACTAGGATGGTGTGACAGAACACTGCGGGTTCTGATAATCGTGCATAGAGGATGCATTTCTGATCTCTGCAGAGTCAAACAGAGGCATGCCAGGTGGGCACAGAAGTTGAAATCAACAACTTAGAGGAGAAAGACCTCAAGGTTGTTGAATACCTTGGAGGCAAGGCCGTGGAGAAGAACACAGTTGCAGACAGAAACTTTGAGGAGGTCTGTGAAGCTCTGCCAAGTGGGAATTGAGCATATGCACAGTGATGTATTAAGAAGAACTCTGCTGTGAGTTCAAGGAGTACCAGAATCACTGAGGATTCTGAGAGCTCTGCCAAGTGGGCATTGAGCAGGTGTAAGGAGGACACATAAGACAGAACTGCTGGATGTTATGTGAGAAGACACTCTACGAGGAGGGCATTGAGTTAGTGTGAAGCCAAGCAAAGGAGAAGAGAACTCTTTGAGTTCTGTAATTTGAAGGAAGAATTCGCTGAGGGATATTCACAGGGTTGCTGAATACCCTGCAGACTCAGCAAGAGGTTTCTTGAGAGAAGGATAGCCTGGGGGGAATCCAAATTCTCTATCTACAGGAGAAAGGAAGAAGGATTTATTTCCTTAGAGATCTGAGTCGTTGAGGATCTTAGGAGAGATAGCACTTTGGGTGCGTGAAGACCCTATAGAGGCGCAGAAGTCAAAGAATCCCTTGGGGTTTGAAAATAAAAGCTCAGGAGAAGTAGTGCTTTAGGTGCACAGAGCGTAGCTGTAAGGAGTGCAGAAACCGAAGAACTCTTTGGAGGAGTTCAGAGTTCCCAGGAGCTCAAGAGGAACAACGTTTTCATACGCGTGGGAGAACTCAAAAGGAAGGAGTTCGCAGAGGAGAAAGAAGGCAAAGGTTGAGGCCTTTGGGAAATTTGGAATTCTTCCAAGTGCAGGAAGAAAGCGCGTAGGATCTCAGGAGAGAGCACAATTGCCGTCAGATCGACCGAAGAAATCTAGACCGTTGGTTTTTCATGTCCAAGAAGGAGCAGGAGGAGCGCATAGAAGGGGGAGGTCGTAAGCCATTGGATCTCACTCAGATACCCGTCAACCGTCGGATCGTGTGAAGACATGTGGAGTTTAGTCTCTGGAGTGTGCATAGAAGAATGGATCTGGATCTTTGAATCTTGATCCGAATACCCGTCAGCCATTGGATCTGACAGAGGTTGCATGGGGGTTAAACCCTCGCAGGCAGAGTAAAGGTCCTGAAAAGAGTTGGCTCATCGGGATATCAGTCATCGAGATATCGGAAGTCTCGATGACAGGAGATCGGAAATCCATGTTGGAAATCCTGGAAATGATATGAGACGTCCATCAGTTGGGACACATGGGCGAGATCGGGAGTCCATCGACATTTCAGAGATCGAAGGGACAAGATGCCAGAGCATTTCAGCAGTGAAAACTCTGAAATCATGAGAGTAAATCAGGACCGTCCATCATAGGAAGATGCATGGCAGAGATCCAAGATCTCAAGAAAATTCTCGAAAGGGAAGACTCCATCGGAGTTTCAGGACTCGTCAAATTGAGAGTCACGAGGACAAGAGATTGGGCAAATCCATAGTGAAAACCCTGATTTTGATCTGGACCGTCCATCTTGAGGAGACACGTGGCGGAGATCGGAAACCTGTCGGTATTTCAGCTACTGGGGTTTTGAGTTGACAGATAAATTGTGTCATCGAGGTATCGGAAATCCCAAAATCACGAGATTGGATCAGGGCATCGGGGTTTGGCGTTTTGGGAATCCTGAAGACAAGAGGTTTATGCATTTCGGCATTGGAAAGTCCGAAAACCCCGATAGGAGATAAGGCTGTGGTCTTGTGAGATAGCGGTCACGTGGGCCATGAGTTTAACCAGGTGACTAACACGTAAGGGACCATATAGGCGAATTGGCTCATCGGAGATCAGGGATTCAAGAGGACAGAGAACTCTTGACATCGGGGATCATGAAACCCTGAAACCCAAAATTATCAAGCGGGGAAAAGTCATAGGTGCGTGCAAAGGCCGTGACAGGGAAATAAGGACCTGTGGACCAGGAATTTGAGATTCCAGTGGGAATCGAAAGAGCCGCTTCGACTCAATGGAATTTAGACATAACGATCCTATTGACCGAGAGGTCGAGTGCAGAGACCCTGCGGGGTAAGGTGAGTTGCATCATCAATAGGATAATATCATAGAAGTGGATCTGGTCAACAATATTGTATTGGAGGTTCACGATCATCCTAGCCCCTATCCATTGGGTTGGGTAAACAAGGGTGTAAAGATAAAGGTAACAAAAGTGTGTAAGATTATATTTGTTGTAAGTGTTGATTTTATTGATGAAGTGGAATTGGACATAGTACCCATTGATGTATATGGACTAGTGTTTGGAAGTCGTTACATGTATATGAGGGATGAAATATTCATGCGGATAACTGACCAGTACACGAATGCTCAAGGATGTGAAGTCCTACATCATCAATGTGCATAAAGGAAAGTAAAATATATCACTGATAAGTGCCAATCGAGTCAAAAAGTTGATTAGTTCTAGTAAGAAATATGTTTTTATTTTATTAAGATAAAATCAGTCTGATGATGAGTCAATGAGAGTGAAGGCATCCCTAGCGGGGTGTACTAAAGAGTAGAAAAATCAATCAGAGGAGTTTCTATAGGAATACATAGGAGTGTTAAAGGATCCTAAAGGGTTACCACCCAAGAGGGATGTGGAACATGAAATACAATTATTTCCAAACTCTCCATTACTGAATATTGGGCTATATACACAATCTATTCTACAAGTGAATGAAGTGAAGAAGTAGTTGCAGTAGTTGTTGGAGCAGGGTATGATTTGAACAAGTACCTTGCCTTGTGGGTCACCCATCATAATTGTTCCCAATAAGGATGGGACATGGATAATTTGTATCAATTATAGGGAATTGAACAATATTACACTAAAGAATCAATACCCTTTTCCTAGGATCGATAATCTGTTGGACCAACTACAACATGCCAAGTACTTCACTAAGATATATTTGAAATTAGGATATCACCAGGTATGAGTCAAAGAAGAAGATACCTGGAAGAATTCCTTCAAGACAAGGAAAGGTTTGTATGAGTGGTTTGTTATGCCATTCAATTTATGCAATGCAACAACTACATTTATGAGACCAATGGATGATATTTTATGCCCTTAACTAGATTCATTTGTTATTGTCTATTTTCATGATATACTAGTTTATAGTTCTTCCTCAGAGGAGCACATATCACATATTAAGCAAGTGTTAGAGACCCTAAATAAGCACCAACTTCTGTCTAATATCAAGAAATGTGAGTTTACTCAGTTTTATTTGGGGTATGTGATCTATGGAGGGAAGCTCAAGATAGATCCCACAAAGCTGGAGGCCATCATGAAATGTCCAGTTCCTACAAATGGCACTAAAGTTAGGAGTTTTCTTAGGGAAACACAATACTTGTGGAAGTTCATAGATTCATTTTCAGTGGTAGCTGCACCACTCCACACCATAACATCCAATGGTATATTTTCTAGTGAGGGAAGAATCGACATAAATCCTTCGATGAGCTAAAAAGAAATATCAATCAAGCACTAGTGCTCACACTACCAAACTTGTAGAATCCCTTCGAAATGGAGACATATGCAAGTGGGTATGCCATGGGAGAATTACTAATGCAGGGAGGAAGGCCCGTATGCTATCATTATGAATTATTTCATGGGGTGGTTCTAAAATAACCTACCTACGACAAGGAGCTCTATGCCTTGGTACAAGTTGTCAAAAAGTGGAAGTACCATCTGATGGGAAAGGTGTTGGGGTCGTAACCCGCACATAGGTAGAACAATATATTCAGATGTAATAAAGGTCAATATTAATAAGGCCTTGCAATAAAATAGAATAAGTCGAATGTAAGAAGACCTAATAGAAGCTTCCGCTTCTAGAAGGATCTTCCTCTAGATGCTTCTCTTGATAGACATATTTAGTATAAATAGGAGTTGAGGGTATGAGAACCCTAGCTTGGATATTATTGTAATAGAGATCTTCTCAACTGGAGGTTGCCCCCTCGAAGAGGCCTGTGAACATTGCTTTCAGAATCAAAGTGCTATTTTTATTGTTATTCTTATATCATTTCAATGTTATTGTGGTGATTTTTCTGGTTATATTGTTGTTATTATGCCATTTCTAGCATTTTATTTATGTTCTGCATACTTTTTATATCTGGTATATTACAAGTGGTACCAGAGCACTTTCCTTAGCAGAAATTGTGGGTAATTTTTTTTTCCAGGGTAGAGATGTATTCCGGCATCTTTAAGCCACAAATATTTGTTGTTACGCACATAAACCCACGGTTGAGGGATTCATACACGTAAGAAATACAAGTGGTTCTTAAGCGCACATATGTTGGCCACCATTATAACCCCTTTTGGTACCCCTTCGAGTGGTAGTGCATTAGACATCACCTGTGTACGGATCGACCTAGATTTCCTGAATCCCTCTTTAGATAAACCGATCGCCCACCTGACTGCTATAGTGCCACCGAGAACAACACTCGGGAAGATACTCTCTAGTACCTGGGTAGTCGGGTATTACGGCTAAGGGTATGGTTTATCCTCCTTAGTTAGTTCCCTGAGATATTGGGCCGAGTAGTATTGTTGGACCCTGCACGTATATCAGAGAGCTATAGCATAGGGAAAACCCTTGTCTGTAGAACCTTTGAATACCTAACCCTTGGGGACAGAAACATAAACAAATTAAAACAGACCAGATCTATTGTTACGCAACTGTATTCAAGTTGCCAAGTAACTACACTTTTCTTCCTGGTTAAGCATTTGGGAATTTCATCACTGTAGTATTCTTCAGACCAGAATATAACTCTGCAGGTGTAAAAAAAAAAAAAAAAATCTGGAATTTTTTTTCACCATTATTTGAGACCTATTCCATTGGATTCATCCCTTCGCCCTTATCACATTCATACATATCATTTTTCAGAAAAATTTTTGACCCCACCCACCCCTTTTCAATTCCCTCATCCTCATGGCCCATACCCGCAACCAAGACTTGGAAGCTCGCTTCAATACCTTGCAATCCAGTTTCACCAAGACCCAACAAGAAGTGAAACAACTCAGTGCCAATGTTGTCTCCATCAATACAACCATACAGTCCTCAATGGAGGAAATCAAACAAGACTTGACCACCCAGCCTAAATATGTCTTTTCATCACTCTGCACCAAGCTTCATATCCCTATAGATAACCCTTCCTCTGACTCACCCCCACATACTGAAGGTGAACATTTCTCTCATTCCCATAACTTTCAACACCATCACTTTCAACGTGACCTACGCCTTCCGCTGGTGGATGTGACCAAATTTGATGGCTCAGACCCCACTGGTTGGGTAACCCAAATAAAACATTATTTCTCTTTATACGACATTACAAATGATTTGGCCAAACTCCAGTATAGTGTTCTCCATCTAGATCAAGAACGGTGGAAATGGTGGCAATGGAGAAAAACTTCCCGTCAAGGGTATATTTCTTGGACACACTTTGTGGCAGATATTTATGAACACTTTGACACGAACACCAACCATTTGGGTTGTTTGACAAATTTGAAACAATTGGGAACATTGGAAGACTTTATAGCTTCCTTTGAGAGCCTGACTTTTTGGATAGAGGGCATGTCTGATGCCTTTTTCCGAGAGTGTTTTATCAGTGGCCTCAAGGATGATATTTGAGCCCATGTCATCATGGCTCGGCCTCATAGTTGGGTGGAGGCTACTAAAAGAGCTAAAGAAGCACAACAGGTTGTATCTTCTCAAAACTAGAAACTCACCTTTATCCCTCGCCCTAAACCTGTAAATCCCATTACTCCCTCCGCTCCACTAAAGATACAAAAATTGACCAGGGATGAAATGGATGAATGCCAAATCAAAGGCCTTTGTTATAATTGTTATGACAAATATTTCTCGGGCCATAAGTGTAAGGAACAAAAGATTTTTATGGCCATCTCCGAGGATATTTCAGAAGAGGATGTTGAAACTCCCCTTGTGTTTGAGTCACCTGAAACCACTGACATAACCCCTCCCTCAGACCCTCCCGATGTAGAACCGGTCATTTCCCTTAATGATCTCATTGGATTCTCCGCTCCCCAAACCCTCAAGCTAATCGGTTACATCAAGCATCAAAAGGTCATCATTCTGGTTGATTGTGGAAGCACCCATAATTTTATTCATCGTTGCATTTCCCAAGAAACTCATTGCTATATCCATGCCATCAATAATTTCCAAATCATGATTGCCAATGGTGGCTCCATGAAATGTGGAGGGCATTGTGAAAATGTGTGTCTCCAAATTGGTGACTACCACCTGAAATCTCATATGTTTTCTATCGACATGGGCGGTTGTGACATTGTGTTGGGTGCAGACTGGCTAAGGACTTTGGGTCCCATTCTCATGGATTTCAAGGAATTACCCATGCAATTTGACCAGGAGGGCCACCAATATAAGTTCCAAGGCATCACTGTCGGTTCACCTGAGATCATTAGTTCCCATCGCATGGAAACGCTGCTCAAAAAAGGTCACTCTAGTGTTATTTCCCAACTCCATGCCATACAAGCAACAACGACACCCTCGATGCCACAAGACCTCCAATCCATCCTTTCTAAACATCAAGTGGTCTTTTCCACTCCCCGGGGACTCCCTCCTTCCCATGGTGTTCATGATCATTACATTCCCCTTGTACCTGGAAGCCTTCCTCCCAATATCCATTCGTATCGTCACCCCTTTTCCCCAAAAAATGAAATTGAGAAAATGGTCCAGGAACACCTTAATACAGGCGTTATCCACCCTAGTACGAGCCCCTAATCTTCTCCTATGGTCGTGGTCCTGAAGAAATAAGGTTCTTGGCGAATGTGTCCTAACTTTCGTGCCCTCAACAAACTTACCATTAAAGACAAATTTCCCATTCCTATCATTGATGACCTCCTGGATGAATTGAGCGGCACCCAATTCTTTACTGAACTTGATCTTTGTTCGGGCTACCACCATATACATATGAAAGAGGCAGACATTCCAAAAACTTCCTTTAGAACTCATGAGGGCCACTATGATTTTTTGGTTATGCCCTTTGGCTTGTGTAATTCCCCGTCCACCTTCCAAAGCCTCATGAATCATGTATTATGTCCTTTTCTACATCATTTTGTCTTAGTTTTCTTTAATGATATCGTCATCTATAGAAAAACCTAGACAGACCATCTTGCTCATGTGGATCAAGTTCTCCATCTACTCTCTCAACACCAAATTTTCCTAAAATAGTCTAAATGTGCTTTTGGCGGCTCAGAAGTAGAGTACTTGGGTCATCTGGTGGGAAAGGACGGCATCATGGTGGATCCTAAAAAGATTGAATCTATGCAAGACTGGCCTCACCCAAAGACTCTCAAAAGCTTGCGTGGATTTTTGGGCTTAACCAATTATTACCACAAGTTTGTTAAGAATTATGGAAAGATTGCATCACCTCTCCTTGCTCTCCTAAAAAAGAACTCTTTCACTTGGACCCCAGCCGCTTCTCAATCTTTTCAAACCTCGAAGATGGCCATGTGCACCACTCCAGTCCTGGCCCTTCCTGATTTCACAAAGACCTTTGTCTTGGAATTTGATGCCTTAGGGAAAGGAATTGGTGTTGTCCTTATGCAAGAGGGTCGGCCTTTGGCCTTTACTAGCAAGAAACTATCTGAAAGAAATATGGGCAAATCAATCTATGAAAAGGAAATGTTGGCTATTTTGCATGTTGTTGATCTGTGGTGCCCTTATCTATTGGGGTAACACTTCCAAATTAAGATAGACCATCAAAGCCTCAAGTATTTTATGGAACAATGCATTTCCTCCCCGAAGCAATAAAAATGGGTGACTAAGCTCTTTGGATATGATTATGAGATCATTTACAAGAAAGGAAAAGACAATGTGGTTGTGGATGCACTTTCCCGAAAATATGAAGATGAAGGATCCCTTTTTCTCTTTCCTTCATTGTACCAGATTGGCTCCAAGCCGTTCGCTAGGAATGGCTACAAGATCCCAAAAGTTTGCATCTGATCCAACAATTGCAGTCCAATGCTCCAGCTTCCCCAGGGTACTCTTGGCTCCATGATGAGATTCAATACAAAGGTACTTTGTATTTAAGTAAACAATCAAAGCTTAAATCCACGGTACTTTCTGAGCTTCATGCTACCACCACATCGGGGCACTCAGGGTTCACCAAAACCTATGACAGGGTCAAATGTTCTTTTTTCTGGGATGGTATGAAACATGACATTTGTAATTTTATTGCTGAATGTGATGTGTGTCAACGCAACAAGGGAGAAACATTCAAATATCCAGGCACACTACAACCGCTTCTGATTCCACCTGCTATTTGGAGGGATATCTCTATGGATTTTATTACAGGATTACCCAAATCAGGAAATAAATCAGTCATCATGGTGGTTGTTGATCTCCTTTCCAAGTATGCTCATTTCTGTGCTCTTCAACACCCGTTTACAACATCCGTGGTGGCTCAAATTTTCATGGATCAGGTCTTCAAGCTTCATGGCATGCCGCACTCTATTGTTTCTGAATGCAACCCAACTTTCAAAAGCAATTTTTGGCAAGAATTGTTCAAGATACAAGGCACCCAATTGCATCTCATCACAACTTATCATCCCCACACTGATGGTCAAACGAAAGTTGTCAACAAGTGTTTGGAAACATATTTGAGGTGTTTTGCCTCGGAAAAGAAAAATCAGTGGGCTCAATGGTTACCCCTAGCTGAATGGTGGTACAACACTTCATACCATACATCTATACGCATGACTCCTTTTGAAGTGGTATATGGACAAAATCCACCTTCAGTTCTCTCATACCTACCTGGTGTCTCGAAGGTCCAGGCAGTTGAGAAAACACTTACAGTTCTAGAGGCTATTCTCTGTACCCTCAAAGAGAATTTGGTCATGGCACAAAATCGCATGAAGCAACAAGTAGATCAAGGTCGCTCTGAACGACAATTTGTAGAAGAGGATCGTGTGTTTCTTTAACTGCAACCTTACAAGCAAAATTCCCTCAAGGCCGAGAATTGTTAGAAGCTAGCACCCAAATTTTATGGTCCTTATACCATTCTCAAGCGTGTGGGAAAGATGTCTTATCAGTTAGCTTTGCCCAATCCTTCGAAGCTACATCCTATTTTTCATGTTTCATGCTTAAACAAGGTGATTGGAACTAAGTGCCAAATTCAAACCAACCTTCTCAAGTTAGCCGAAGAAGGATCCATTTGGCTACAAGCACAAGCAGTTTTGGACCAGGGTGAGCATCGCCTACGTCAGAGAACCATCAAGGAAGTGTTAGTCCAGTGGAAATATACAACTCCAGTAGATGCCACTTGGGAACCAACTACCATTCTGCAACAATTTCCACATCTCAAGCCTTGAGGACAAGGTTGTTTTTAAGGGGGAGGACATGTTAGAGTCCTAACCCACACATAGGTAGAACAATATATTCGGATGTAATAAAGGTCAATATTAATAAGGCATTGCAATAAAATAGAATAAGTTGAATGTAAGAAGACCTAATAGAAGCTTCCGCTTCTAGAAGGATCTTCCACCAGATTCTTCTCTTGATAGACATATTTAGTATAAATAGGAGTTGAGGGTATGAGAACCCTGGCTTGGAAATTATTTTAATAGATCTCTGCTCAACTGGAGTTTTCCCCCTCAAAGAGGCCCATGAACATTGCTTTCAGAATCAAAGTGTTATTTTTGTTGTTATTCTTATATCATTTCAGTGCTATTGTGGTGATTGTTTTGGTTATATTGTTGTTATTCTTCCATTTCTAGCATTTTATTTCTATTCTGCATACTTTTTATATCTGGTATATTACAAAAGGAGACCATCATCCACACACATCACCAACCACTACAATATTTGCAATCCTAAAGTAAGCTACAAAAAATCAAGCATTATAAGTGGATGAGGTTTTTACAACAATTTCATTTGGTCATAAAGTGTAATAAGGGTAGCAAAAAATAAGTTGGAAGACATGCTTTCTTAACCACCCACATCCAAGATTACATCTTTGGGAACTTTGATGCAGATTAAGCCTTTTACCCATGATGCATACAAAGAGGCATACACAAAATATGAGTACTTCAAGGAGGTGTTTCAATATCTAAAAGGCCAAATTCATATAAAACAAGGCTATCACAAGGTTGACTATAATTTCCAGAATCGTTTACTCAAAATCTTGAAAAGTTCTATGTTCCTAAAGGTGAATGATTGCAGCTTATCAGAGAGGCTCACACCTCCAAGGTTGCAGGACATTTTGGTGTTGGGAATATAATTTCGAATTTATAAAGGTATGTGTATTGGACTAGAATGTAATAATATGTAGCACGATGTGTTAGCGGATGTATACTTTGTTCTACCAATAAGCCCAATAACATGAAGCAAGGTCTATACCATCCCTTACCTGTACCCAATAAACCTTGGGAAAGTATTTCCATGGATTTTGTGGGAGGTTTACCAACAATTAGGAAGGGACATTGCTATCTATTTGTGGTAGTTGACAGTTTCAACAAAATGTGCATTCTCATGCCTTGTAAAAAGAACATCAACGGAAAAAAAAAACAACAAACAAGTTCTTTGAATAGGTTTGGGTGCACTTTGGGATACCAATGAGCATCCTCTTAGATAGGGATACTAGATTTCTTAGTGCATTTTGGACTACATGTGGGAGAATATGGACACTAAGTTGAAGAGGACTACATCATTCCATCCACAAAAATATGGGTAGAGGGAAGTAGTCAATAAGAATTTGGTATAGCTTTTGAGGGGTTACAATCATAAGCATTTGAAGACATAGGTGTTGGGTTGTTATATTCTTTGCAATGAAATTAGAAGTTTGAGGTGGATCGACCGAGAAAAGTCGAAGTCGAACAAGTCAAAGTGGTCAAATGATAAGAGGTCGACATGCAATCATGTGGCAACTGACTAAAGATCAAATGAAGGTCAATCAATAATGCAACTTGGTAGTCGACTGTAGTAGAATCCTGAGATTCACGAGATTTGTAGACAATGATATGCATGGATATATAACCATTTTTGGCACCTTTGTTTAGGGTTTTTCCTACTGTAAAGCCTATAAATAAGGCGTGTTGTAATGTTGTAAAAGATAATATTTATATAAATTGTTTTAGAGGTTGTTGATCATGTAGATGTAAACCGAATTAACTACAGGGTTGTCCTTGTGTAAATAAAAAAGGTATGTTGTCGATTGTGTCTTAGGTGTGGACCCAGGTTAGGAATGTAACCTTTTATTCTAAATGAATAAGAAAACAAGAGAGCAAGATGCTCAAGGAATATTGGTTTTCCCATTTGGGTTTCTAGGGTAAAAATTATGTGTACTATGTGTTTTCTTTGTCATTTATTTTAAAGCTTAAATATTTCTTCCTTTCTTCTGTTAGGTTTAGTGTGGAAGGGTTATATTTTATAACATGTGGTATCATAGCTTGATTTAACAACCTCATATATGAGATAAACCCTAGGTCCAATAAGAGTTGTAAGTCAAAAATATTTAAATTTGTGCTTAAAGAATGGCAAGTATCTTGAGAATATAGATCAAAAAATTCAATGGCCGGAATTTTGAGCTTTGGAAGATTAAAATTGAAGATATCCTTATAGATCGAGAACAATGGGAAACAATCTGTCTTGGTACCATTCTGATAGGTATGTCAAGGGAAGAATGGGAGAAACTTGAGAGAAGGGCAAGGAGTACAATTCCGCTTTGTCTTGCAGATTCGACGCTGCTAAATGTCTCAGGTGAAGATTTGGCCAAGAAACTGTGGGACAAGTTGGGAATCTAGTACCAATCAAAATCCATGATAAATAAGTTGTTCCTAAGAAATAAACTATTTGTTTTGAGGATGAGTGAGGACAATTCAGTAACTATGAATTTAAATGCATTTAATACCATAATAATCCAGTTATCTTTTGTGGATATTAAAATCCTCGAGGACGAGAAATTTATTAGCCTATTATGTTCTTTGTCAGACTCCTGAGATAGCTTAGTTGTGGATATAGGGATTAATTCAACCACATTAGCACTAGAAGATGTGGTTGCATCTCTATTATCAGAAGAAATGATAAGGAAGAACATGGATAGATCAACCAAAGATGCATTAGTGGTGAGAGGTCGACCGATTGATAGAGATAAAGGAAAATTCTCAAGTATAAAGTCTATGTCGAAGGGTAGATATAAATCCCATGTTCAGTCGAAGAGAATATGCTATAAATAAGGTAAAGTTGGGAACTACAAAATGGATTACAAGTTGAAGGCAATGGAATTCAGTACATGATCCGATGAGAAGCAGTCGATTGAGAGAAACACGACTCCAGATAAGGGAGGCGATGTGTACCTAGCGTCAACTGGTACACAATCGGATCAATATGTTTGGTTGATTGAATCAGGAGCATACTATCATATGAAACCAAATAGAGAATGGTTCTACGAATATGAACGATATGAAGGAGGAGATGTGTTCTTGGGGGACGAATCAACAACCAAAATTGTCGGACGGGGAAGAGTCTGACTAATACTGCATGATGAGAGGAGTATAACCCTTCCATGTGTGCTACATATTCTAGGTTTGGCAAGAAACTTGATATCTATCAGTAATATGAGTGATGCAGGAGTGCACACTCTATTTCAAAAGGACATGTGCAAGATGGTCAGAGGTGTGATGGCCTTAATGAAAGGAGTTCAAATTGGATCCCTATACAAGTTTTTAAGGAATGTCAACTCGACTGGATGCAACACCATCAATATTCCTAAAATCGACTTGACTCGAATCAACTTGGGCTAAGTTGGTCTAGACTGACTCGACATGTCTTCCTCATTTCGACCCAACCATGCTATGGCACAAGAGGATGGGACACATTGGAGAAAAAAGACTTCGAGCTATGCGAAATAAATATATGGTTGAATATTTTCCTAAATGTAATTTAGAAGTTGAATTTTGTGGACATTGTATATATGTAAAACAAAGTCGGGTAAGTTTCCCATATGGAGTGACAAAGGTAAAGGGGATCCTAGAATTGGTTCATAGTGATGTGTTTGGCCATATTGCAATGCCTTCACTTGGTGGATCCTTTTATTATATCTCCTTCATATATGATTTTTCCAGGAAGACATGGATATATTTCCCGAGGAAAAAATCAGAGGTTTTCTACAAATTCAAAGAGTTTAAGTCTCTTGTAGAAAACCATACACATAATACGCTTTAGTTGATGAGAACTAACAACAGTGGTGAATTCTATGGAAATTATTTTGAGAAATTTTGCAAGCAGTGTGGCATAGCATGGAAATTTACCACACCATGTTCCCCACAACAAAATGGATTTTCCAAGAGAATGAATAGTACATTGATGGAAAAGGAAAGAATCATTCTTAGTGGCGCTAGGATCGCACAAGAATTCTGGGCAGATGCCATTGACACTGCAAAATATCTGGTGAATATGTCTCCTTTGTTGGCACTAGTTGACACGACTCAAAATGAGGTATGGTTTGGTAGGAATCCTTTGGTTTCACATCTCAAAGTATTTGGTTGTAATGCCTTTGTGCATGTTCTCAAGGAATAGAGGAGCAAGCGGGACAGGAAGGAAATCAAGTGTATTTTCATTGGATACAAATAAGGAATGAAATGATATATGCTCTCATATCCTGCATCAAGGAAAACAATGTATACTCGAGATGTAGTCTTCAAAGAAGTAAGAAGGAAGTCTAATTTTTAAATAATGGTTCAGACAAATAATGATCCTGAGAAGGTGTAGTTTGAAACAAGGAACAAAGAAGATGATTCATATGAGTCGATTGAATCAGATGAAGAGGTGGAACAACCGACCCTGGTTGTAAGGAGGTAAGAAAACCAGTCGAAAGGTATAGTCCACCTAACTTTCATTCCTCATTTTTGTTAACTGCCACTGATGAGGAGTCCAAGTTGGCCAAGGGGGTATTCAAATTGGTAGAGTGTAGAATATGGAAGGATGATATGGTCAAAGAGATGAAATCCTTGCATAAGAATGAGACATGATATTTATTTGA
This sequence comes from Picea engelmannii, assembly GCA_009831015.1. NCBI lineage: Eukaryota > Viridiplantae > Streptophyta > Pinopsida > Pinales > Pinaceae > Picea > Picea engelmannii. The sequence goes on along the minus strand of ML807053.1, from coordinate 20,379 downwards.
ATTACCTAGTGGAAGAAATCCCATTGGTAGAAAATGAGGAATCCCATTGGTAGAAGATGAAGATTCAAGTAGAATATGAACAAAACATGTCCATTCAATAAATTCGAAGCTTGACTGGTAGCGAAAGGATATTCCCAAGTCGAAGGAGTCGACTTCGGTGAGATTTTTTCCCCTGTTACAAAATTAACTTTCATCAGAGTATCAATGTCTCTCGCTGCAACATTTGATATGGAAATAGAATATATGTATGTGAAAACAATGTTCCAACACAGGGGCCTGGAAGAATAAATCTACATGAAACAACTTGAAGGATTTGTAGTAAAGGGAAATAAATATTTGGTGTGAAAATTGAAAAGATCTCTTTATTGTCTAAATAAATTACCAAGGATGTGGTACCAAAAGTTTGACACATACATCCTTAGTTTAGGATTTGTGAGAAGAAAAGTTTATCACTGCATATATTCCAAATAAGAAGGTGTGTGTTTCATATATTTAGCATTGCATGTCGACGACATGTTGTTGATCAGAAACAACATGAACGCAATAAAGGAGGTGAAGAAGAATCTATCCTCCAAGTTTGACATGAAGGATCTCGGTGCAACGAACTTCATTCTAGGAATAAATATCAAGAGAGGTCGAGTAGCTAGGAATATCTGGTTGAAATATATTGAAATAATCTTGAAATGTTTCAACATGTAGGATTTCCAACCTGTAAAGGTGCCAATTCCTGTGGGAGCAAGGCTAACTACTAAAAAATGTCCAAAGACAAAGGAAGAGATAAAGTACATGGAATGTATTCCCTTTGCAAGTGTTGTTGGTAATATAATGTATGTGATGGTCTACACTTGATTAGACATTGCCCATGTAATGGGAGTATTGAGAAGATACATGTCGACACCTAGAAAGGAGCATTGGACAATTGTCAAGAGAGTTTTCAGGTATTTGTGTGGCACAAAAGATTATGCTATATGCTACCAAGGAAAACCTAAAGGTAACACTGAAGTAAATGTACAAGGATTTGTCAACGTTAATTGGGCTGGAGATCTAGATCGATGAAGGTCAAGTAGTGGATATGTGTTCAAGATGTTTGGTGGAGAAAGGAACTGGATGATTAAGCGACAAGAGGTTGTATCCTTGTCAATAATAGAAGCTGAATATATGGTATCCATTCATGGAAGCAAAGAAGAAGTTTGGCTGCAATGACTGTGTTAAGGAATCAGGTTTGAGAAGAGAACTTTGAAGAGAAGTTGTGACAATCAAAGAACAATATTTCTATCAAAGAACCCAAGTTATCATTCCAAGACTAAGCATGTTGATGTACAATACCATTTCATGAGAGACATGGTGGAAAGAAACAAGGTGTTGCTGGAGAAAGTAGACATGTTGGAAAACATATTAGAATATTTGACCAAGTATGTGAGTGTTGTGAAGTTCTCTAGGTACAGAGAGGCAATGGGAATTACTTCCCTGGGTATGTTAATGAGAGTTCATGAATCTACCGGTTTCAACAAAAAAGACAACAAGTGGGAGGATTTTGGGTTGTTATATTCTTTGCAGTGAAATTCAAAGGTCGAGGTGGATTGATCGAGAAAATTCGAAGTCGAAGTAATCAACAAAAATTCAAAAAGGTCAACCGACAAGAGGTCGACAAGCGATCATGTGGAAACTGACTGAAGACCAAATGAAGGTCGATTGGTAGTCGAATGGTAATCTGACTTGGTAGTCGATTGTAACAGAATCCCAAGATTCATGGGATTTGTAGCCAATGATGGCATGGAAATGTAACCATTTTTGGGTTCCTTTATTTAGGGTTTTTTCTACTATAAAGAATTTAAATAAGGCATGTTATAATGTTGTAAAAGACAATATTTAGATAAATTGTTTTAGAGGTTGTTGGTCCTATAGATGTAAGCTGAATTGGCTACATGGTTGTCCTTGTGTAAATAAAGAAGGTATGATGTTGATTGTGTCTTAGGTGTGGACCAAGGTTACGCATGTAACCTTTTATTTTGAATGAATCAGACAACAAGAGAGAAATACGTTGAAGGAATGATGCTTTTCTCGTTTGGGTTTCTACGGTAAAATCTCTATGTACTGCGTGTTTGCTTTGTCATTTATTTTATAACTTAAATCTACCGGTTTCAACAAAGAAGACAACAAGTGGGAAAACATTGGGTTGTTATATTATTTGCAGTGAAAATTGAAGGTCAAGGTGGATCGACCAAGCAAAGTCGAATTCGAAGTAATCGACAACAATTCGAAGAGGTCAACCGGAAATATTTCGACAGGTGGTCGTGTGGCAAACAACTAAAGAATGCATGAAGGTCGACTTGTAGTCGAATGGTAATTTGAATTGGTAGTCGACTGTAAAAAAATCCCAATATTCACGAGATTTGTAGCCAACGATCTACGTGGATTCATAATCATTTTTGGGCACCTATGTTTAGGGTTTTTCCTACTGTAAAGCCTATAATAAGGTGTGTTTTAAGGTGGTAAAAGATAATCTTTAGATAAATAATATTAGAGGTTTTTGGTCATGTAAATGTAAGACAAATTGGATACAGGGTTGTCCTTGTGTAAAGAAAGAAGGTATGATATCAATTATGTCTTAGGTGTGGACCAAGGTTAGGCATGTAACCTTTTATTCTGAATGAATAAGACAACAAGAGAATAATACACTCAAGGAATACCTATTTTCCCATTTGGGTTTCTAGGGTAAAATCTCTATGTATTGTGTTTGATTTTTCATTTCTTTTATAGCTTAAATATTTCTTCCTCTCTTCTATTAGGTTTAGCGTGGAAGTGTTCTATTTCCCAACAATAGGATGGAATATAATATATATACATAAATATTATAACAAAGTAGTCCACACTTATACTGGTAAGTCACCTTTTGAAACTTGCTTTGGGTGTTTTCCACCTTCACCCTTAGATGTTGTATATTGACAACAAGGAGGAGTGGGGGAGGACCTCACATGAGATGAATTGAAAGCATAAAAGTTTTTTGAGAAGATTAGGTAGATTGATTTGCAAGTACAAGAGACAATGAAAAAGTCACAGGAAAAGTACAAGGCTAGACATGACCAGTATAGAATAGAGGGAACATTTAGAGTGGGAGACAGATTATGGTTACAACTGAATAAGGAAAGGCTACATGGTTCTAGTAAGAAGATCAAGGATTTGCAGTATGATCCTTTTGAGGTATTGGAAATGGTGGGAGATAATTCCTCTAGACTCAACCTACCCCCATACATGCACATTTACTCAGTAGTGAATGTGGAGAATCTCAAACTCTATTACTATTCCATGTTGGATTAGGAGGAGGAGCATGTCCTACCTTCCATACAGGACTTAGCACCAGATGCTCATGAAGAGTTAGCATAGGACACAATTTTTCATAATCCGTCTAGGACTATAAGATAGGGGTAGCATGACCATTGGAAATTTTGGGTTGAAAGGACAACTTCCAGGCAAAGCAAAGTGGTACTCTAGGGAGAAGGTAGAGGAAACATTTCCTCACCTCATTCAGTAAATATTTTTGGGACCAAAATATTCCCTATGTGGGGAGGTATGATCCATATTGGATCATTATATTATTTTTCATCTATCTCAATGCTTTCAGAGTGGAAAAACTTGGAGGAATCAACTTGCAAGGTCATTTTAATGGCAAGTCCTAGTTTGGGAAATTGGGGTCCAGAACCTTCTGGAACCATTTTGAGTAATTAAATAGTGTTTTTTGGGGTTTTATTACTAGAAACATATGCACACACCCTTGATGGTTTTCTACACTTTGATACCTTTCCAACAGTGTAGACTGTGCATTAATCAGAGTTTGTATGAAAATGTTATGCCTCCCGCAAGTTGACCTATCGTATTGACCACCATGGTATGAGAGGATACCACACCAACCCCCATTACTCATGCATACATGGATAGCTACATGAATAATTTCAAGAATATTCTAGAAGGTTCAAAACCCTACCACAATTGAGGGTTCAGGAAGAAAAAAACCTACCCATAGATTGCTATTGGGTTATAACAACTGGGAGTGGGAAATTAGAGAGAATAATAGAGGGGTATAAGGTTATGTAGCAACATAACATAGATAGTGCCTTCTCCTTTGTACTTGCATTATTTCCATACCAAAGAGAAGAGATTAGAGTAACCTCACCTTCTAGTTGGGTTTTCTCCCGTAAGGGTTTCCCAGAGAAAATGTTTGTGTTATATTATGGATGGTGTGTGATTGTATTTTATTGTTCTCTATTTTTTTCATTTTATCTATTTCATGCATAAGCATAAAATCAATAACTAAATATTATGGAATATAAATGAATTTAACCTTCATAGTGTACATTTATGTTTTATTTATCAGATCTATGGTGACGAATTGTTCCATACCAAAGAGAAGAGATTAGAGCAACCTCACCTTCTAGCTAGGTTTTCTCTCATAAGGGTTTCCTAGAGTAAATATTTGTGTTATCTTATGGATGATGTGTGATTGTATTTTACTGTTCTCAATTTTTTGCATTTTATCTATTTCATTCATAAGCATATGATCAATAACTAAATATTCTAGAATATAAATGATTTATTTCCATACCAAAGAGAAGAGAGTAGAGCAACCTCACCTTCTAGCTAGGTTTTCTTCCGTAAGGGTTTCCCAGAGAAAATATCTATGTTATCTTATGGATGGTGTGTGATTGTATTTTACTATTCTCTATTTTTTGCATTTTATCTATTTCATGCATAAGCATAAAATCAATAACTAAATATTCTGGAATATAAATGAATTTAACCTTCATAGTGTAAATTTCATTTTTATTTATCAGATCTATTATGACGAACTATTCCCGTGGAATATCCACTACAGTTTACATATCAAGGGAAGAAATTCAACTTTCATCAGCTTGAGCAGACCCAAATCTCTATCTATTTTTCCTTAACCTACACACTAGTCAACTGAGTCAGAACCACCTTTGGTTGGCCCAATTGACTAGTTGAATAATATTTTAACCTCTCTAATCAACTCTCAATTTAACCTTTGACCATCGATTGAATGTCTCCAAAATATCATGGAATGTGATGAACTTGTTTTTCCAACACTTAGCAATAAAAAAATTTAGGAGTCAAATTCTTCTCCATTTCCATTGAAGAAGAGTTGAATATTGATTGGTTGACCCTTATCCATGTTATATTGTTACCATGTTAGTTTTAACCATATTTCCAATGGATCCATATACTTATCTTAGGTCAAAGGAATCTTTTTTATCATGATATTTGTCACTTCTCCATAGTGTGCCTTACGATCGTACACCTATTGAGGGTGTGAAACACCATAATTTTTCTCACTTGGCTACTTGGAAACACCAAGGATACTTCATCTAGACTATGCCTCTTCACCTAGAGAATACCCATACTTTGTTCCAGGCTACCAATGAGTCACACTCCTACTCTAGTGAAACTCTTGTATACTTAGAAAAATTTTAATAGCTTTAACACTTAGTCATATTTATGTATACATCCATGAACATGAGAAGACAACATAACAACAAGGAAACATACAAGAGAAATATATAGTGTGAGTGGAACAATCTATTCCTAACACTCAACTAAGTCTTTGTTAATGTGAAATAGTTACAACATGAGCACTATCGACTTGGTTTACAACTTCAATAGAGTCAAACAACTCACCTCACCTCATGATCTGTATTTAGGAGTGGAATGAACTATTAACAAACTGAATACAATAAACACAAAGATATGGAGAACAACAAATATATTCAGTGAACAATATCTCTTATTGAATAAATGAAATAGGATCAAATTGTAAAACTACAGAACTGAAACAACTTGCCCTCGAATGGTGGTAGCTATTTCTGAGAAGAGATGTGGGTGATACGTGCATTTGTCTTAGAAAAATGATTACAATTAGGCTCTAGAGGCATTTTTAATATTACTCATAATGCCAAAACCCTAGACATCCAAAAACCTAACCCTAGGAGGTGAAACACCAAAAGTCAAGTGGGCCCCTATGGTTAAGTCAGTACCTCAACTTCTTGGGGTTGTAACTTTTGCATACGACCTCCATTTTAGGTGTGTGATAGCCCGTTGGAAAGGTATTTTTGAGAAATACACATCACACCATCAAACTCTGACTATGTCTACAATTTGATTGTGGCAAGCCAAAAAAACATTGTTTAGAGCCCCAAAACGGTCCTGGAAGTACAAAAAGATGTGTTGACATGAAAACATCCAAAATAAGCTAGTTGGATTAGGTGGGAGGCCACTAGTCTCCTCCTGGAAGATGTGTAGGGTTTCGGAAAACCATGAAAGTGTAGAACCCACAATTACAAATAAGTACAGAAGAACATGTTGAATTAAAAATTGTTAAGAGGAGCCAGTTATAATAGGTGGGTGGCCACCAATACCCACCTGGATCAATCCTCCCCCTTTAAGAAGCAATGGTCTCCATTGCGTTGAGTTCCCCCATCAAGTGAGGAAACGTCTGTTGAATTTGGCCCTGGGTGAGCCACTTGCCTTAGTGTAGGAGCCTCCCTACCTTGACAACTTGATAAAGCTGAATCCTCTGCTGGAGATTTCCCTTGACCTGTGTGTCCACTATATGATCAGTGGATGCATGTTCCATGTAGTCAGGGTTGAGCTCTGTTGGTGTCAGTTGTTCTATGATCTCTAAGGTGTCCAATAGTGGTGGAAAATATGGCCAAATGAGGTCCACATTTAACACTGGGCGCAAGCCAAGGAAGGGTGGAGTGTTGACCTCAAAAACATTGCTACCCACAACCTTGGTGATAGTGTAAGGCCCATAGAAAAGTGGGTAGATCTTCCGATGGGGCCCTGTAAAACGCTCTTTCTGAAAATGTAACCAAACCTTGTCTCCAAATTGAAATTGGTGTGGTACCTTGTGTTGATCATGGCGTTGCTTATACTTAGCATTGGATTTATGCAAAATCTCATGGACCTGTCGGTGGATGTGCTGAATCCGCTCAATGAATCTGGTGGGTTTTTCGGTCTCAGACTGAACATGGGAAGAGTTTGTCTATGTGGTTCCAGGAGGTAGTGCAACATCAATGGGACCCAAGGGTTGGAATCCCAACCCCACCTGAAATGGGCTATGGCCAGTGGAGCTATGGATATCCCTGTTGTAATTGTGTTGAACATAGGGGAGATTCTCATCCCATGTATGTGGATGCTTAGAGTTGTACATGCGCAGGATGTGCACAATCATCCGATTGACGACCTTTGTTTGGTTGTCTGTTTGGGGGTGGAAAGAAATGGATTTAGTGAGCTTGGTGTCCAACAATGACCAGAGACTCGAACAAAATGTGTTGAGGAACCTGTTGTCCCGGTTGAAAATGATGGTATGTGGTATCCCAAAATGGACCCACACTCGTTCAAAGAAGAGCTTGGCAGTATCTACCACTGAGATATTCTTCTTGCAGGATGTGAGGATGGCCATCTTTGAAAACCAATCAATGACCAAAAATACAAAATCATTTCCTTAATTGGTGGACAGAAGGCCAGAGATGTAATCCATCAAGATGGATTTCCAAGGCTTCTCAGGAGTAGGAAGAGGGGTTTATAAGCCTTGCTTCTTGATGTCTAGCTTGGAAATGGCACATGCACTGCAAGATCTGATATACTTGGTGATGTCCTGTCGAAGTTTTGGCCAACAAAAATGTTTCTATAGAATGACCACAATTTTCTTCATGCCAAAATATCCTGCCATCTGAATGTAGTGGGCTTCCCAAATCAGCTTTGCATGCTCTCTTGCAGGAAAACAGAGATGGCCCAGATGGGAAAACAATTTGTATTGAATGTGAAAATCAGTGACATTCATGCCTATACCCAAGAGTTGATAGGTGGTGGCAAAGTCTGGATCTTGCTGATAAAGTTTGGGCCACTTATATGCCTCATGTCCATGGGAATGGATCACAGTGATGAGTGCAGCCATGGGAGGTCGACTGAGGCAGTCAGTGACACGATTTGTGCTCCTTGTATTATACTTGATGTTGAGATGGAACCGTTGTAGGTAGGTGGACCACTTCTGATGGTGGTCATTCTGCAACTTCCCCTGTGTCTATATGAACTGTAGAGGCTTGTGATCAGTGTGGATGATCATCTCCTTTCTCAGAATGTAATGTTTCCATTAAAGACAGGCTTGTACAATGGAATACATTTCCTTGTCATAGGTGTGTTATTTTCAGACAATATCTGAGAGTGTCTCACTATGGTATGCCACTGGATGACTATGATGAGTGAGAATTGTGCCTACAACATATTCAGATGCATCAGCATCAATATCGAACGGTTGTTGTAGATCGGGCAATCAAAGTAATGGAGATGAGCACAAGCGATGCTTTAGATCATCAAATGCTCGTTGTTGTTCCTTCCCCCCACAAAATTTTCCCTGCCACCGCCATTGGTCACTTGGCTGAGGGCCCATGCAATATGGGAGAATCCCAACATGAACCGTCGGTAGAGGTTGGCTAGTCCCAAGAAGCTCTGAAGCTCGATTAGTGTGGTCAGGGTTGGCCAGTCACGGATAACTTGGATCTTAGCTAGATCAATATGTACCCAATTCTCATCAACAATGTAACCCAAGTATTGGACCTTGTTCATGCCAAAGGAGATTTTTTCCAAGTTGGCATATAGCTTGAGTTGCGACAGAGTGCTCAAAACCTACTGAATATACCACATGTGCTCCTCCCAAGTTTTGATGAAGATGAGGATGCCATCCAAATATACCACCACAAAAGAGTTGGTGAAGGGTATCAATACATCATCCATCAACCTCATGAAAGTTGTTGGTGCATTTGTTAAGCCAAAGGGCATGACCAACCATTCAAAGAGACCTTATTTGGATTTGAAAGTTGTCTTCCATACATCAGTCGATTCGATGTGAACATGGTGGTAGCCAGACTTTAGTTCAATCTTGCTAAAGATCTTTTCCCCCTTGAGTTGGTTAAGAAGGTCATCAATTCTGAGAATTGGGTACCAGTTCTTGACTATGATTTTGTTTAATGCTTTGTAATCAATGCAGAGTCGCTAGGTCTCATCCTTCTTCTGCACCAATACCATTGGGCTTCCACAAGGGGAGGAGTTGGGTATGATGTGCCCCTTTTGAAGAAGCTCTTGGACATGATGCTTGATTTCATCATCTTCCATCAACAAGCAATGATGGTCTAGTCCATTAGGCAAAGGTGCACTGAGGGTTAGATCAATTGGATATTTGACTTGGTAGTGCGTCGATACCCTGGTGGGTGAGGAGAAGACGTCTTTGTACTCTTCCACGATCTCATCCACTTGCTTCTGTTGCAAAGAGAGGCTCTGTGTAGAGGCCACATATGTGGTGGTGACCTTTTTCTTATTATGAGCACAGATCACAAAGAAAAAAAACTTCCCGGTCTGTGAAATGACCTTACTGCATTGCTTAGCAGATAATAAAGAAAAAGAGGTAGGCATCACTAGCTCTGGTATCATGTACAATTGTCTACCCAAACTAATAATAACACTACAAGGTATAGACTCAAACACAACATGACACTTCCACAAATATGCTTGTCCTAAAAGAACATCACAAACTTCAAGGGGAGAAATATCACACAATACCTCGTCTTTGAAATGATTGATGTCATAGGGTAGACAACAATGTTGGCTGACACAAAGATCTATTCCTTGCGAAGCCAGCCGATGGTGTAGGGTTGCGGGTGCGGTGTCGTTGGTAGGTCCAATTGCTTGATGATATCTACCGAGATTAGGTTCTTCTGACTACCACTATCAACAATGAAATGAAGCGGAGCCCCCTTTACCCACATCTATGAGTGAAAGAGGCATTCCCCTTCCTTTGGTTCTTCTAGTTCGCTTGGATGGACTTTGGTGGTAGCGACAATGGCACTAGGTTCGGCATAAATAATCCTCTTCCCTCCTTCTAGAGTTGATTCGGAGTCAGAATCGGCCTTTGACTCGGAGGCCTTCAACTCAACCATGAGTGACTTCTTGGAGTGGCATTCTTCAATGTTGTGCCAAGGGATTTTATGGTATTCACACCATTTTCCTGCGTCCTTCTTCATCTTCTCATTTCCCTTCTTGTGTTGCAGCTTGGAATAGTTGTTCTGATAGTTTCCATATTTTCTCTATCCCTTGTTGTGTGGGTTGGGGCTACCTTTTCCCTACTTCGAATGTGAGGAGTTTGTAGATCCAAACTCTCACCTCTTCTATTGAAATTTCTACTCGATCTTGACAACATATCTATAAGTCGTACCCAATGAGGCGATGTCCAAAAAATCCATTTATGTTTGAATGTCTCTATGAAAACATATGCGTTATTTGAGCACCATATGTCACTCAGAGTCTTTGATACCCAATTTGGTGCACAAGGTATGGAAAATATTGGTGAAATCTGGTACTGACTGGTCCCTTTCCTCAAACAGGGTGGTCCATCTAGTGTATTGGTCCTTGTAGCTTCCAACATGGTAGTATTGTTCTTTAATGGCATCCTAGAAGGTATACCATGTAGGGGAAACCACAAATATTGCAGATTCCTCTATGTCCCTTTGCTCAGAGTAAGTATCCCACCAGTCCTTAACATGGTGGATGACCTTGAGGAGTGCAAAAGTAATATTTTCCCTATCGGAAAAATTGTGGACTGAAAAATACCCTTCAAGAAGATTCAACCATTTATATACATCCTTTGCATCTATCAGTCCATCAAATAATGGAATATCAAAATTTACCTATACCTTGAAGGGGTTTGCATGGCCGCTTGATGAAGATGCTTCTCTTGTGGGCAACCGCCGAAGGATCTATGCAAATTTGTCCATCATTTCATTCCTTTGTCGTGCAATGGATTCCTCGAGCAAAATTTAAAATGATCTCTTGCTCCATCATATTTATTTTCATCCCACATGGGTTTTTGTCGTGCTTGACGCGACCGATCTTGCAAATGATCGATTAGTTCAAGTCCCAACTTCTTGTACCCAGATCTTGTCAGAGACATGCATGAAGAAAAATAAATGAAGAGCATACCGCTTTGATACCACTGATCCATATTTAGGAGTGGAACAAACTAATTAATAGATTGAATGCAATAATCATAGAGATATGGAGAACACCACAAATATCCAATGAAAAATATCTCTTATTGAATAAATGAAATAGGATGAAACTCTAAAACTGTAGAACTAAAACAACTTGCTCGAATGGTGGTAGCTATCTCTGAGAAGAGATGTGGCTACTATGCACATTTGTCTGAGTAGAATGATTACAATGAGGTTCCAAAGGACTTTTTAATATTACTCATGAATTCCAAAACCCTATACATCCAAAAACCTAACCCTAGGAGGTGAAACGCCAAAAGTCATGTGGGCCTTTATGGGTAAGTTGGTACCTCAACTTCTCAGGGTCGTAACTTTTGCATACGACCTCTGTTTTAGGCGTGTGATAGCCCGTTGGAAATGTGTTTTTTAGAACTACACATTCCACCATAAAACTCTAACTTAGTCTAGAACTTGACTATGGAAATCCAAAAAACATTGTTTAGGGCCCCAAAACGTCCCTGGAAGTACATAAAGATGTGTTGACGTGAAAACTGTTGGATTACTGAGAGGGGGGGTCAATCAGTAATAGAGAAATTTAATCATTTTTAACCATATAATCCAAGTGTTATATCAATGAAGAATTATCATCCAATAACTGCAGAGTAATAAGAAATTAACAAATGAACAATCATACACATACACAGTACACTAGTGTTTTACGTGGAAACCCAAATCGGGAGAAAACCACATAATGCTTTTTATTATGTGTCTTGAAGAATTACATTCATTGGAAGCACCAACTTCCTTTGTTTTCCAGCTGCAACTGGAAGGAGGCTCCAACCCCCTAGTTTCTCAGGCTACAACCTTAAGGAAGCTCCAACTCCCCAATTCTCTGGCTACAACCTCCTATGTTCTCTGGCTACAATCGGAAGGTGGATATAACCACCTGTCCTTGCCCCATCCAACCACCCTGAAGTAGAAGTAGAATGATGGAACCATTGTCACACTATCACTGTGATATATACAGTTGTAGACCTGTACCAATAAATCTGAACCATGCATTAACCTGTACCCCAATTTGTAATCAACTTGTACCATAAACAAGTGCATCAACCATGCACCAACCTGTACCAAACAACCTGTAATCAACCTGTACCATAAACAAGTGCATCCAACCATGTACCATGTATGTACCAATCATGTGTGCCAACTACTCATCAACTATGACTCATCAATATGTACCAACATGTACCTCAAGAAAAAGACCTCATCAATTTCATCATACAAATCTGATTTGTATCTCTATAATAGACCTGGTTTATATGATCACATTCCTACAAACCTTCCTTAACTTTAACAACAAGAGACTAGCATTTTCATCAAAATTTTCTTTAGTCTCACATGCCTAGTTTTGGATTAGTCAACAACCCTAACTTGAAGTAATGATAAATATGTGCATGTAATGTATAAATATCTGAAACTAATACACAATTTTATTCAGTGTGTTTTATTCAATTCCTCCAAGTTTCACTACTTGGAACCTCTCAGAAAAGGATTTATAGCAAAAATGGCATACCTTTCTGGATTCTAGATTATTCTAGAGAGCGACCTTGTAGAGCGTGCCCCGCATGAAATATTTGTTGAATTGATCTAAAAATGTTACACATAATACTAAATAATATACCCTAACCAACACATTTGGTTTTATTTAATTTGGATCTATTATTAATAAGTTATGACGTTTTCCCTAAACACCTGTTTTTGACTAGTTTCAGGACTAGCCACAAACCCTATTTTCCATGGAGTGTAAATCCACAAATACAACGACCCAAAAGCTGTATTTTTTACCATAGATACTTGGATATGTTTTCTCAATGGAATAGAAATTTCACGGTCTGAATCATTATAGAAAAAACTTTATAGCGAAAATGGTGAGATGACCTGTAAATAACATACCTTAGAAAGCACCATCAAAATAATTTATCCTTCCTTGCATTTTGGCCTTCTTTTCTTCACCTTCCCTCAAAATTTTGGCTTCGATATCCTTGGTTACCTCAAAAACCTATAGATATTCAATATTCTCAAGTGTATCTAAAATGAGAAAGCCTTGCCTCTTATTTATACTCTCCAAGTAGCTTCCTTAAAAATATTTTCTAGGTCACCTGACCCCACTTTCCTTATTTTAGGGTTAACCCACTTATAATTTCTCCATTATATTTATTATTGAAAAAAATTATTTTGTATTCACTTTGAATTATAATACACTCATTACTTCACTTTATTATTTACCTTTTAAAATCTCTTAAACCACTTTGACTACTTTGACCTTTTGGGGCTTCTAGATGACATATGAGGGTC
>ML807052.1:111955-134789 GCA_009831015.1 Picea engelmannii | reverse complement strand
AATAAATGTTTTTTCGTTCCAAACCATTTCTAATATTTCTATTCTCATTAATCAAATGAATGAACACTTGTTTCTATTGTTCAATTAAACAACAAACATCACAACGAGCAATCTTCTTTAAGGCAATGCTTTCTTAAATAGTTCTTAATTGGAAATCAAGACAATGGGGATATAAATATGTGCTTACTCTAAGGAATAGATATGAGTTAGAAATATCGATTTGTTGTGTCTTCTTGCTCCATGGTCTACCATCCCATGTCTTCTTTGTGCACATAGGCTATAAGCGCAACCTTCCAGGTAGCTCACTATGGAAAGGTAACCCACAACACAATATGGGACACCCTATTTCAGAAGCTCGCGCCACCCCAAGCACAGTGAACAATGTACTATGGAATAGAGGTGTGTGTGAGTCAATTTTCCATGCATTTCAAAGTTGGTGAGTGCAAAATCGACCCCACATCTTCCCAAAGTGCCCAACAATTTAAGAATGGACTAATTGTTTAATGCAAGGAATATAAAACAACAATCACACTAAGAAAAGGAAACTATGGTAATAGCTCTACTACCATAGTCATTGAGTCCCTTGAATAGTTATAGGGACAATCTAAATCTCCTAGTTGTTGTAATTAACCAAGCGATTGAAAAAAAATTGATTCTAGGCAAGAATTAATATCAACACAATGGAATTTTCATAACGATCCATTAAAATGTAGTTGTATCTACAATTCCATCACATATCAATCCAAGGCACAATGAACGCAATATTTACCCTGGCAATCCAAATGGGAAAACCAACATTCAAACAACTAAAATCAAGTTTTATTCTTCAACAAATTTGTAGGTTTGCAATTTAGTTTGATTCTCTAGTTCATTTTGTTGAGCACGCACTTATACTGAGAATAGGGGGTGAATCAGTATAAGACAATTTTTTACCTTTTCAAGCATTCATCACCCATAAGAAAACAATCACATGTAAGATCTATTAATTGCATAACATGGAACACAAGATTTATATGGAAACCCTTTCGGGAGAAAACCATAAAACATCTCTCTATAATTCTTTGCAGGCACCAACCTATTGCTACAAATATTTGTAGGCACAAACTCACTAGAGAAACCAATCCCCACTAGTACAAATCCTAGTAGGCACCAAACTACTCTTACAGATCTTCGTAGACACCAATCTACTAGAAATACCAATCCCCACCACTAAAAACCAACTTAGCAAGAGACACCATTCTCTTTGTTTGAGTGGCACCAACCTACTCTTACAAATCTTCGTAGACACCAATCCCCACCGCTAAGCACCAACTTAGCAAGAGACATCTTGAATCCCCACCGCTAAGCACCAACTTAGCAAGAGACATCTTGAATCCCCACCGCTAAGCACCAACTTAGCAAGAGACACCAATCACTTTCTTTGAGGGGCACTAACCTACTATTATAGATCTTCGTAGACACCAATCCCCACTGCTAAGCACCAACTTAGCAAGAGACACCAATATCTTTGTGTGAGTTGCACCAACCTTCACGGAGTCTGCTTGCTACTTTATCCTTCACTAGGTATACTCGTTGCTTTTGCCTTCACCATGTCTACTCATTGCTTCTACCTTCACCAGGTCTGCTCGCTACTTTTTCCTTTACCGGGTTTGACCAAAATTTGAATTTCCAAATGGCAACTTTCCCAAAGCTTGTTGTTTTTGGCCTCTTCACAAGAACAAACTTGTACAGCACGGCAGGTATCCAATTTTGCAAATCTGATTATGAAATTATTACCTAAGGTACTTCTATATGTTTCCTCTCCTCTCTGAAATTTTCACAGTCTGAAGAGTCCTAGAAAAGAAGTTATAGTGAAATGTAAAATTGGCCTGCTTGAAATTGATTTCATGAGCATTCAAGAACTCTAACTTCCACAGAGCACATATCATAAAGTACAACGAACCAACATATGAAATTTTTACTTGAGGTACTTCTATATATCTCCTCTGTTCTCTGAAACTTTCACACTCTAAAGCGTCCCAAAAAATAAGCTATAGTGAAAATTCCAAAGTGACCTGTTTGAAACTGATTTCAAGAGCATTCATGAACCCTATATTCTAGAGAGCATATCTCTAAAAGTATAACGAAGCAACATCTAAAATTTTGATCACATGTACACAACGATCTCTCCTCTACCTTTGCAAAATTTCAAGGTCTAAAACGTCCTAGAAAATAAGTTATAGCAAAAGTTCCAAGTTGACCTGTTTGAAATTGATTTCAGGAGCATTCAAAAACCCTAACTTCCATAGGGCATATCTCTAAAAGTATAGTGAACCAACATCTGAAAGTTTTACTGCATGTACCCAAAGATCTCTCATCCATATCTGTAAAACTTCAAGGTCTGAAACATCCCAAAAAATAAGCTATATACCTGAAAGATATGTTAGTTTTCTACGTTGACTTCATTGGTATCTATTGTTTTACATTGCTTATTAATTAATAGCAAATAGTCATTGAAGTACTAACCCATTGAGTTATAGCCTGCATATATACTGTATTATTGTTGTCTTGTTCCGGGCAGGTGTTTTCATTTGGGCATACACTTCTTTATTGGTTGATTAGCCGAACTGTCTGATCTTGGTGGTAACCTGTGAGGAGGAAACTTTAAATTTGACTTTATACATCAGCCTCTTCAAAACCCCAGGTTGTCGGGGACGTCTCCCCTAGGTTAACCTCCCTAAACAGAAAGAACCTCCCCATTGAGGTGACATTGGGTGGGGAAGGTTCATGTTACGCCAGTTTGCCCTCTATTCTCTAGCCATTTGACCTAAACTACAAACTGCATGATAACACAACCAACTCCAAAGATTGAGGGGATTCTTCCCTGATTTCTCTCAACAGTCCAAAATTCGCTCAAAAAGGGCAGCGCTCCCTTGGAATGGGGCACAGAGCGTTGCAACTCTCCCCCAAAAGAGGGTACAGAGCGCCAGTGCTCCCTGACAGTGTATAGGGGAGCGTTGCCTTCTAAAAATGATTTTTGAGTGGGTTTTTCTATGGCAAACGACTTTTACTCTTTGTCAAATGACTTATCCTCTTCAAAACTTGTCTTTTGAGGTGTCTTGTAAGTGTTCTTGATAATGTTGTCTGAGACGCAACATAGACAAGATGACGGTATGATATTTGTGACACTTGCAGCCAAAATGCAACACTTGCGACATTGGTAATGACAATACTAGGCCATCATTGTAATGAGTGATTTTGATGTGTAACAGATTGCCCCCCAAAGTGCGAAGTTAGAAGACGAGAATTGATGACTGAAGTACTTTGTAGACTTTTTCAAGCAAGGGTACGAACTCAGAGAACCTGATAGAAGTTGCACACAACCATCAAACAAATATTATGATATGTTTCAAACCCAAGGCAGGCATACCTATGCTTGAGTGATAAAGAGTTTCAAGGTATGGCCGCCATAAAGTACACTGCGAATCCATAATTATATTGACAAAAGGGGATAGCCACTGAAGATACAATGTGGATCTATACTCCTATGACCTGAACTGGTTGTAGCCACGAAGAATACACAGTGGATCTACGAGACGACCAGATATAGCCACAGACCAATACAAAGTGAATCTATGTGACAGTGTATGCATCAACATTCAAAAGAAACTTCGTCGCAACCTGGGCAAAGTATATATAAGAGTGATGACTCAACCTAGGGTCTTCTTACCGATCCTAATGTAGTATGAATCTAACCATGTGAATAAATGTCCTGATGTCGAACATGGCAGAAACCACTTGATTACCGGTCAATGAGATAAACCGTTAAAAAGCGCGAGGGAAATCACCATTGATGTCAATGATTCCCAAGGTACTCTAGTACATTCCAACGAATGTGAATGGATGAGATGAAATTGAACATCCATGGAATCATCTGATCAGAGGTCAATGATGTAAACCCACTGTCGGACATGAGGAGGCTTGCCATTGAGGCATGCAGGTCCCAAGGTACTAACTGGTTCTAAGTCTAGCTCCTGGATAATGTGTTGAAGTCGACAGGAATAGACTCGTCGAAGGAGGGCTTTGGTGTATCCCCCATCAACGACATGAAACAGACACAGATATGTAATTGGTGGTTCAAATGAACATGGACTGACATGGGTATTGAAACAGGAATTTGTGATGGTTGACTCTTAAGGCAGATACTTCCCTTGAACACTAAGGCATGACAGCAGAAACTTGACATGGACCAAAACTTGATAATGTAGTGGATACTATGACTTTTGTCAGGTGACCCAAAGGAGTAAGGAAACTCAAAGGATTGGTTTAGTGTAGAGGTTCAACGGATTAAAATGTGTGCAAAGATAAAATGTCATGTTTAAGGGCGACTGCAAGAGTTACTGGTAAGGTTCTCAAAAATTGCTTGGCTTGCTTCCTTCAATTTTTCCCCCATCCAGATAGACGAGTACCTCTTTTTAATTTAACGATTTCGTGGAGGGTAACACATGCTCGATATAACTCACCTTTGGTAAGTCCCTCTTCCTTTATTTAACGAACTGGAAGAAGTAAGGGTTCGGTCCCATATGGGCCCTTCAATGTATGATTGTTTAACGAGTCCACAGAAGGTAAACTTGGTGGTTTTTCATATTCAGAGAGTCTGAAAATGACTTAAAGACGACTCCAATGTGGTACTTTTTCGTAATGTTAGTCTTGCGAGGCCGAAAAAGAAATAAATTATCACTCGAAAGATGCCCTTTCAAACCTTTTAACGAGTGGGAAAGGAAGCAAGATCACTCGACAATTTTTTCATGTTTAGAAAGTCTGAAAAGAGCTTAAAGACAACTCCAAAAGGTTTCATTTTCGTGTATTCATGCGAGTCCGAAAAAGAGATAAAAGTTTACTCGGTGCGTTCTTATGTTTTTTAGCTTGACAATGAACTAAGACTATGCTCGTGAATGTAACAAGATGAAAAAACAAACAAAACTGCTCCAAAACCTGCCAATAATGTCAAAACTGTGTTCCAGGGGATTAATAAGGCCTCCAAAATATTTTTTCAAAACCCAAAAATAACTATATCTTAGGCAAAAATGAAATTTATAATAGTAAAATGGGGTAAAAATATCATTTACCATTTCATTTGTGCAAAGATTTGTAGCAGTGGAGAATTTGTGCTTTGGAGGGTGAATCTTGCATTGTTCGGTGCCGAAGCTACGGTCAACTATCTTCCTCGTCGTTTGGACTAGGTTGGTGCTCTTCTTCCTCTCTTTAATTTGTACAGTTCAAATTATGTTTCAAGGCAATGACTAGGCTTTAAAAAGATGCCCTGGGTTGTCTCAAGCGCCCAAAAGGGCTCAACGCTCCTCTAGAACCAATGGGGGAGTGTTGTCCAATTTTGCAAGCACCCCTGCAAGCTGATGAAGGGCGCGCCAATGCTCTGATGTAATGGTAGAGAGGGTGTTGCCCAAAAACACAAGAAAATACGCCCAAAACATGCCAGTGTTATCTCAAAACGTGAAGGGGAGTGTTGTCAGTTTTTAGAGCACTCTAGTGGCTATTGTAAGGGGGCGTTGGCACCCTGATGTGCATGTAAAGGGGGCGTTGGCCTCATAGAAAGAGCAAATTTATTTATTTTTTAAGTTTTTTATTGCCCACAAATTACCGAAAACAAGTGACTAATGAATTTTTGGTTGTTGATGATTGTAGGTAATTTCGACAATAGTCATGATCGAGTGTAAAGAAGGAGAGCATGAGATCGATGATGTGGCTACTTTGCAAAGTCCCCGATCAAGGGCCACATTGAGGAATTGCGGTCTCCTCAAGTTCTTCAAAATGCAAAAGATGAAGAAAGGGATTCTTCTTCTCAAGTATATGATCGGGCTATGGAACGTTACAGAACAGGGGTTCCAAATTGGAACACAACTTCTTACCATCGAGTTGGAAGATGTGTACGTCCTAACCGACCTCTCAAAAAGAGGGGCCCCCGTATTTTTTTCCAAACAGAGGGCACTTCCCGCGCCCGTAGATGAGTACTTGGCAAACCATTGTGTCCCGGGAGCGAGACTTGTGGGAGGTAGGATCGCAATATGAGACATTAGGGATCTACCTCTTTGGTCCATTTTGTTTGCCATTACGAGTATAGTGGGAAGTACCAGCTCGCACCTAGTTTCAAGATCACAGGTGGCCTATGGTTTACAGTGTCTAGAGCCAACACTGTTTAATTGGAGTGTAGGGTTCCTTCAAAATGTGAAGGAGTAGATTACGAGATGCAGAGCAGGGTAGCAGAAGCAGTTTGGGTATGGTTCATTCTTGGTTTCGTTCTTCTTAGAACACGTTCCTCAGATTGCATTAGTAGTACAACTAGTGGGAGAACCACGTATGGAGTGATGGACTAGCATGTCTCCGAGACTAGACTCAGAGTCAAAGTTCAAGTTCACCGATGATTTCTTCGCTTGGTTGAGACGCCAATTGATCATGATTGAAGACTTCCCATACGTCGGAGTGGATTTCCGGGGAATCATGGACTTGGTTCTTCCATAAGGGGAAGATTGGGATGCATCAGGTGAGAAACTAAAAACGATCTTGTCAAGTGTTTTTTTATTTTAAACGTTATATTATTTTTTTTGGGTACATAGAAGAGTTTTTAACAGACGTATCGTTTCATTGTGCAGATAGGGGAGCAACATGTTTGGCATAGATGCCGACACTGGGGCGTCGCGGGGATGCTCAGATAGTGGTAGATCAAGGGGTAGCAGCAGGCGGTCTCCATGAGGTTGAAAGAAACCTTCAAGGCCTCACGACGGGTATCCCTCCTCTTAGGAGGTGGGAAGTGCCACTACATCTACATAGACACACTATGGGAGTGTCTGAGAGTCTTAACTCTTTACTGAGACGAGTAGCCCGCGCAGTGATATGTTACTCGGAGCATAATGTAATGCAGGAAGATTAGGATCTTCCTGATGATTTTATAGTCTGTATGACGATGTTTATGGGTGTGAGGACCCACATTTTGCTTATCTATGTACCATTTTTTATGTAATCAAACATTTTCAGTCACACCGTATATATATACATTTCTGAGTTTTTACAGTGCCAAATGATTTGCAAATAATGATGTCTTTTATGTGGTGCGTTTTAATTTACATGATGATATATAATGTGATTTATTTCCTTTATGAAAACTCATCTATGTGTGAGATACATATCCATGATGTAATTAGCTAATGAATCCGAAGTCATGTTGATTTCTCTTGGTATGTGTATGTATTTGATAAAATCGAACATTCTTTCAAGACAGGGAACTCGTAGATGGAGACGTAGTAGGATAGGATTGTGAATAACGTAGATTTGATTGAGTTGACAGACCACAAGTTGAGAGTCCAGGTTGATGATCATATGAGAAACACCTAGGGAAGAGGTCTCGATTAAAAGTCTGATGACAGCATGATATTCTGCCATGTTATTAGTTGTCGATCCTAAGCAAATACCTCCTGAACTCACCAACTCGTCAGAGTGGTAAATGACCCAAGCTGCAGAAGCAATGTTCTTAGTGTGTCGACTAGCGCCATCTGCAAACCCGACAAAGATAGGAAAGGAGCATGTCATCTGTGCACGTAAACACAAGACACAATATAAGTGGCTACGAAAAAACTCGTGCACGCCAGAGAAAAAGACAATAGTGTACAAAGCACATATGCTAGATGTCCTATGCATAGTACTTGTTAAGGTAAAGCCCGTTCCGGGGCTCACCTAGGGAGATTTTTTCGTAGTCAACTAGCTCGTAGGTGCCTCTATGTAGAGCACGTTTCACGATGTAAGGACCATGCCATAGAGGTTCTAACTTCCCTGTCCCTAACTTATCATGAGCCTGGTCGTAAACGAGGACTAGGCTTGATTCTGCAAAAGAGCGAGGATGGACGAACTTGTTGTATTGATTATTGATTCACTTATTGATGAGAGCAACATCATGACGTGTTTCATCCAACCTGGTCAAGTGTAAGAAACGTTCTTCTTCAGGAGAAGTGTGGGAAAGAAGTTCTACTTTGAGTTTCAGCGAGGGAATTCTGCACTCGATTGGTAAAACAACTTCCATGCCATATACTAGCTGGAAGGGAGTGAATCCAGTAGTAATTTTTAGTGAGGTCCGATAAGCCCAGAGAGCGGAGAAAAGTTGTAAATGCCAAGATGTCTTGTTTGCCCCTACCATCCATTGGATCATGGTTTTAAGGACCTTGTTGATAGCTTCAACTTGTCCATTAGCTTGAGGATAATATGGGGATGAGTTCTCATGGCGAAAACCCAACTTGGCATGCAACTCACTCATCATCTGGTTTAGAAAATGTGAACCATGATCAATGACAATGGCTTGTGGAACACAAAGCGAGTGATGATGTGATTAAAAAAGAAGAGAGTTGTTAGTACGACCATCGTTCAGAAAGGTGGGCATAGCCTCAGCCCATTTTGTAAAGTAATCGATGGCGACGATTATATAACCGTGCCCCCGGGCTGAGGTAGGATTACACTGCATGAAATCAATGCCCCATTCGGCAAAGGGGCTGATGGCAATAATGGGATGCAGCGGAGCAGGGTGGGTGCATGCCTTGTTATAAAAAACTTGGTAGGGTGGGCACTTTTTTACGGCCTCAATACAATCCTTGAAGATTGAGGTCCAAAAGTAATCGGTACGTAAAATTTTATGGGTTGTAGCCATCCTAGAAAGGTGACCGTCACAAGCTCCAAGGTGACAGTCATTGAGGACGTGTTCAGCCTCTTCATGAGTCAGACATCATCGCAGGATAGTGTCAATGCCACGACGATATAAAGTGTCGCCGATAATAAGGTAATGATGAGAATGATGGTGAATACGACGACGTTCTTCACAACAGATATCGGGCTGAAAACGTTGGGTCTGGAGATAAAGAAGGATGTCTCCATACCAAGGATCAGAAATGCTAATGAGGAATAGAGATTCATCAGGGAGAGAATCTCTAGGCTCAGTGTCTTCATCAGCATGGGAAAAATCACAGATGAGTTCCATAAACACCAAGGACTTTTTAGATTTGGACTTAGCAAATTCAAGATCGAATTCTTGAAGGATGACGATCCATTTGGAGTATTTTCCCCCAAGGACTTGACGTGTCAAAATATGATACATGGGGTTTGAGTCCGTGATAGTGGTGGTGGTGCGTAGAAAAATGTAGTGGAGAAATCTCTGGACAACGATGACGGCTTCCAGAGCCAACTTCTCAACATGTGAATAGCGGAGCTCTGGTCCAGATAGACTTTTCCTCAAATAATAAATCAGATGTTCTTCACCGGAGGAGTCCTCTTGAACTAACACCATGGCAATAGTGGAAGTAGAGGCCGCTAAGTAAAGGATGTAGTCCTTCGTATAGTCTGGAGGATGCAAAAAAGGAGTGTTGGTCAGTGCTTTCTTAAGAGCATCAAAAGATCATTGAGCAGTGTCATCCCATATGAAAGGGGTGTCTTTCTGCAACAATCACATGAATCCTTTAGTGATCTCAACATAGTTACAAATAAAGCGGTGAAAAAAGTTTGCTTTCCCCTGCAAACTTTGGAGTTGTTGCAAGTTGTTAGGTGGGGGTAAAGCTAGGATAGCTCTAATCTTTAAGGGATCCACCCGAATCCCATCCTTGAAGGTAATAAAGCCGAGGAGTCGGCCTAATTCTATAGCAAAAATACACTTATGTGGGTTCAAACGAATACGGTAGAACCGACATCGAAGAAAAATAGCCCGTAGATGACCAAAATGGTTCGATCGACTAGATAAGTGGGTAGGTATGTCGTCGAGGTAAGGTTCCGCAATATGTTTGATATCATGGAAAGCATATGACATGGCTCGCTGGAATGTAGCACCAACATTTTTAAGGCCAAATGGTAGTTTTCGATAGGTGAAAATTCCCCACGGGCAGATGAAGGTTGTCTTATGCTGATCAACAGGTAAAATTTCAATCTGGTTATACCCTGAGAAACCATCCATGAAAGAGAAAATTACGCTACCAGCGCAATTATCAATAATCTGGTCGATGAAGGGCATAGGGTAGTTGTCTTTCGGACAAGCCTTATAATCAACACAGACGTGAATGATCCCCTGTTTCTTAGTAACCACAACAATGTTCGAAACCGATTCCGTCAAGGGGACAGAATAAATGAAGCTATATTTCAATAACTTTTCAACTTCTGCCTTAATGGCCGCGATCTTCTTAGGATGGACTGGGCGAAGTTTTTGTCGAACAGGTTTGACACTTGGGTAGGTTTTAATCTCATGCACAACTATCGATGGATCGATCCCTGGCATGTCTTTGTAGCTCCAAGCGAAGACATCGCGAAATTCTTTCAATAAAGCGGTATAATAGACCACTTCCTTTGGTGAACAATTAGCACTGAGGTTAATATTTTCCACGACACCTTCCTTGATCAAAATGTCAATAACGATCGTAGATGAAATGTTACCCAAATTCCCCTCGTAAAGAGTATCTTGTGTGAGAATGGGAGATTGTGGAAAATCGACAACATCGGGAGGGAAGACAGAGTGTATTTCTTCAAGAGGTGGAAGCAAAGAGGATTGATGATGGCTATCATCCCAAGGTATGTTGTCGATGCTAAGCATTTCCATAACAGATTCATCGGAAGGAAAAATTTGGGAAATGTAGTTGAACGAAGACGACAAGGAATTTAACCATGATGGCATCGAGTAACTATTGGGTGCCAATAGATGTTGGTCATCCGAGGAGGGAGAGGCAAAATGGATAGCAACGTATGAGGTTTTGGCTGGACTAAGTGGCATGGTGTCACCTAGTGCATCGAATTCCAAAGGACTAGGTACAATCCAAGGGTCAGATGATTCTAAGGATTGGTAAACTGTAGTTGAAATCATATTGATTGTGGAAATATGATGTGTGGTGGGTGGAAGTGGTGTAGGGAAGGTACCCATAAGGCTAGAGTCTTTCAACAAGCAAACACCAATGCTTTCATACGTGATCTTGTGATCTCCCAAAAAGGGAATATTGTTGGTAGCAGGAGTGCGAGAGTCAGGTGTATGGTAATCTAACTGATCGATGGTGACAATTTTACCTTGATGAGGAAATTGCACACATCGAAACACCGAAGAAGCTACGACAGTCATAGCATAAAACCAAATTCTTCCAAGTAGCAGGTTGTAATCGAGAGGAGCATCGACCACCTCGACATCAACAGTGACAATTTTGTCACCTAACTGAATGGCTAAGGACTGTAATAGTCCATGAGGTTGAAAACCTCGCCCGTCGAATGCTCGTAACATTGTAGGGGATTGGTTAAGTGCAGGTGATTTTAACCCTTTCCAACATGCTAACAACATGACACAAGTAGAAGCTCCCTCATCCAAAATAGTGCGATGGATGTGTTAATTATGAACCACAACATCAATCTGAAATGCAAGTTGGTGAGAGAGTTGTGATTTGAAATGGTCAAGATTAAATGTGATGTTATTAGACGACTCGGGATCAAAAGCGTCGATGGTAGCCAAGAGTGTTATACGTTGGCTGGGACAGTGCTGTAGAACTTCTAGAGCAAACATAACACATGGGGCTTGAGCCAAATCTTCAACAATGTTGTAGTTTTGGGCAACTCGTGAACTAGGATTGAAAGTAGATTTACGGATGGTGCTCTTGGGAGGGCATAGGATAGATTCGTAAGTAGGCTTCTCGATCTGTAGTGACCCGGATGGAGGACTAATAGAAGGAGAACTAACGATTGGAGGAGAAGGATACAGTAATGAAAAGTTAAAAAAAAAAAATTATCGGGTTTAACTGGAGTGTCGTAAGTCGTAGAGCGAGTTGTTAGATCAATGCCACTAAACATATAAATGTGAGCACTTGTGGAGGCTTCATCATGAGAAGGGTGACTAGTACTGCCCCTGGGAGAGGGGGCTGTAGCAACCATAGATTGTTGCTGAGGAAAAGGTTGTGTAAGCACGACGGGTTGGGAATTTCCTTTAAAAAGTTTGGCCACTTCATCGCGATGTGGACAATCTCGGGTGTAATGATATTCACTGCAAATAAGACATGGGAACTTCGGTTTCCGTTGTGGTTGCTTTTCATTAGCAGATGGTGGGTTTTGAGCTTTAGGTTGTTCATTGTTATTATTCTTTTTGGTTTTGTTCTTTGTATTTTTCTTACCTCTGGATTGTTGTGAAGGGGCAGATTGAACTGCATTCACCTTAGAGATTTGGGTGTGAGAGGAGGTAGAGGAGGGTGCGATCGAACTAGGAGTGGATGTGGAAGTAGATCGATGTGCAACTCCAGTCAAATGGGACGTAGATTGAGTTTTGACGGAACCAATAACGCCATCCACATGCGATGAGGATGAAGGTTTGGATGGATCGTTAGTGGCACAGGTAGCATTTGGGATCAACTCATATAAAGTACCAGACTGTGAATAAACCAAATCTAAGTATTGGGCCCTGGCAATGGCTTCTTCCTCGGTGACAACACCACCCATAGCGACGTCACGAGCAATCGGAGGTAAAAGTGATTTGGTAAACCATTATGCCAATAACTGGTCAGGAATGATCGCTTTGATCAACCTTCGTCGTCGTCTCCACTCATGTATATGATCAGAGATATGCACAGAGTTAGTCTGGCGAAGGGAGGTCAAGAGTTAGGTACCTGTCTTGTATCGAATGGATAGTTGAAAGTGTGTGAGAAAGGACATGGCAAGGGAGTTGAAGTCTTGGAAAGAACCACGTGGCAGTTCAATATACCACTTAGCTGCTGAGCCCGTAAGTGTTCGCTGGAAAATATGCAAACGTATAGAATCATCCATTAAGGAGTTTGATGAACACCACAAATGGAAAGTCATCACATGGTTATTTGGGTCTTCTCCAGGTTTACCATCAAATTTTGGAATATTAGAAGGGAGTTTAGCTGGAATCACTGGCCAGAAAGGATAAAGCAGTATAGGATCATTGGTCAACCGAGACAAGTCTCGGAGTTCCAGAGTAACAAGAAACAGTAGTTGTCGGTTAACCTGAGGGTGATACTGGTGTGGCATAGGGACACCAGAAGGACCGTAAACTGGGTTAGGTGGATAATTATAACCAGTGGGTCCTCCTGCATACGGTTGTTGTTGACTAGAGTAAACATGATTCGAGGAGGGTTGAGAAACATGTGCGAGAGAAGGATAACCTGATGGGTTTTGAGGATTATAATTTGGATTTGGTGTTTTCCCATGGGGGGGTGAACGTTTTTTCCATAAGGAGGATATATATTAGTCCCTTGAGAAATATGAGGTTGTTGTAGACCTTGAGGATTATGTCCCCCAGAGAACTGTGGGTTTCCTGGGAAAGGGATGTGCCACAGATTGGGCGTTGTAGACGCATTTTGTCCATAAGGTTGATGATGGGCTCTAGTATGAGGTTTTCCCCCAACATGAGGTTGCCCTCCAGGTAGAGGTTTCCCTCTGAAAGGAGGTCGCCCCCGGCATGAGGTTTCCCTCCAAACAGAGGTTGCCCCCCAGCATGAGGTTTCCCCCCAACATGAGGTTAAGTCCCTGGAGTTTGGAAACCAGACGTAAATGATTGACCGGTGCCGCTTAATGGATTAAAGCCAACAAGACTAGTCCCTTCGAGTTGTTGTATAGGTATAGAACTTTCGAGTATAACCTGGGTAGTGTTGACAACAAAAGAATTTAGTGCTCTGTACCCAAGGGGAAGTGACGAAGAAGGCCTAGATGAAAGTGGTGTACCAAGGGGAGCTTGGCTAACCACCACATTATCGGTGGGAATAGTTGCAATGTGAGGGACCATCGTAGAATGCGCCATTTGGAGAGAAATAGTGGAACTTGGACCAACATACTGCATGTTCGAACCAATAGACGGTGTGATTGAACTAACGGTTGTACCGGTAAAATTATCGAAAGGTACGGTATAGGTAACAGATGTTTCGGGTATTTGGGATATGACAGGTGTACCAACACCTATTCCTAATCCGTAAAGGTCTCGCACTGTGCGAGGTGAGCTTCAAACTATGTCAGCAGTCCAAAGGGGGTCTCCGACTTGAGGGCCCGAATGAGACCCGGTCAGAATGTCAGAAGGATCAATGACAAAAAGTTCTCCGACTAAATTCATCTGAAGAAAACACATTTCATATCTCGTAGGAATGCGGAAAGCCTCCATAGAATCCAGAACAATTCAAAAATTCTCTAAAGAGGTGGAAACTTCCTCCTATGAGGTTATAATGTCGTGGACCTCTCTTTGTTGAGGAGAGCCCTCCATAGAATGAGGGGGTAAAGGGGTAGAATCTTCCATATTTTATGGGGGAAGTCCCTGTACCCTACACGAACGACATGGAGGGTCGATGTTGGCATAAAAAATTCGACGAAAAAAATCTATGGCCAACTAACAAAAAAGAAACAACATGCACTAATCAAATCTAGGAATCAAACCAAGCAAACAAAATCTTCTCTCAATGACTGTACTAGTTGGTGATGAAATCCAACGTCGTGTGATCAAGTCAAGAAGGGGCTAGGATATGGTGGAACAATTAAGATGGTGACCTACTTAATGGACTTGCGCCTTGGTGCAAGCTTCCACGCAGTAATTGTGGATTTACCCTCCAAGGAGCCCGAGTGAGTTTGACCATCGTCTGTTCCAGGTACAATGAAGACTTCCCTTCACCGTCACCTTATGTAAGTACCTAAAGATTATGGCTAGTAAGGACACCAACTCGCAATCAGCACCTGGGCGGGTACAGTCGACAGTCGAGTCTGAAAGTATGAGCAGGATAACAAGTCTGAAATCCTTCGAGAGAACTGAGGACAAGTGGACCAGTAGAACTCCAGAGGACCCCAAACGAATTCGGAGTTCACGAAGCACCGAGACCAAATGAAGCCAGCTAAACCTCGAGAAGAACCCTCAATATACGATCTGACCACTACAAACGGTTGAACCGCGAAGGGATAATCTCTGTAACTCTCCCAAATGCGACCTCGTGCGTAACCCCTGTGTGAGAGGGGGATCCCAGAAAGCCTATACGACAATTGGATTTTCTCTCCTTATCGCAAGATGCTAGTGTTTGTTTTGAATAGTTTGGAGAGTTGTACTCACAGCCTAATCCAAAGTGCTAATCCTAGTCTAATGTTGGTGGAAGATCCTAAAAACAAAATGTTCTAGATAAATTTTAATTAGCGTTAATTTTGCAGTTGTTCTTTACTCAAGGGTGTATGAAAATGAAACTGATTGTATTATGACTCAATTCCCAAAAAAATGCATAAGAAATGATAAGCAATCTTTTCTTTCAATGAATGCTTATTTAAGGGAAGGAGAAAAATGTTTTTTTCACTGTCAACCACGAAGATGCAGTGTCCTCAATCGATTATTTCTCAATCAAAGCCAGTATAATGCTAAAAATTTCATAGAATTTTGTTATAATATCCAAAAACAATCATAAAAAATGTATCCTTTTGCTTTATGTGAATGATAGTCAATCTGATGCAAAGCTTCCTATGTCATTCAGACTTTAAATCAATGAGATTCAGACAATCAAAAGCAAACTTCACACAAACAAAAACACACTCTCATTGTGATTAAACAAGAAAGACAAAGATAACGAAACTTACAAAAAGAAAACCAAAAACTCAAAAAGAAGGAAAAAGAGCTTGGACAAAGATGACCTCAAAGATCAAATGGAATGGTGCATAGACCTTTGAATTTCCTTACAAAATCTTTCACTCAGTCAGATAAATGAGAGGAAAATAGTAAGTTAACTCTAAATCGTCAAAGACAAAGAGTGACTTCAAGGTATGGAAAAAATATCAAAATTCCAAACAAAAGGTGATCAATTCCCAGAAAGTAAAGTGTTGAAGGCCAAGACAAAGATGTATTGAGGTTGTAAGGACTATGAGTAAGTGCAAACATCAAGAAAATGAACGAAGAGATTGAACCCCTACAAGATTCTTAATAGAAAAGGGGCAACGTTCTAGTGTCAAGGGCACCAGAGTGTTGCAACACTCTATGTAAGACTAGCAAGGAGCGCCAACGCTCTGGTAGCAAGAGAAGGGGAGCGCTAACCTCTTAAAATTAAGAAAAATGCCCAGAAATCCAAAAACTCAAGCAAACTCAGACAATGAAAGTGGATAGGATTAAATAAAGGGCCAATCAACACATCTAAGAATCAGAGACACGGTATTGAGAAGGTCAAAGAGTGAGCAAAGGCCAAAACAAGACCTAGGAAAGGAATCAAAAATCAAATTTCCTCCCCAATGGAGTCACCAATTTCTGTTACAGGAGAATCCCCCTGCGGACAAGTGGATTTCCTCTTGGATACTAGACCCCTATGACCAAGAAAGAAAAGTGCTAATGTGGACACTGACATTCATTTTCACGAAGCTAAACTATTCAAAGAAGAAGGAGGAAGAAAGGTAAATACCTGTACCGATGTTTGTCCTTGCTCGATCCAGGTTGATCTTGATCTCCAAGTTCTTCAGAAAGTCCTGCAATACAATGAGCAACAACAAGGAGACATACTTCCTACTCTACCATGATTAGCTTCATAATGGATCTATAACATAAACAAGTTCATGAAACGTACACAAACTTTAAAGGAAACATGCCAAGCATAGATTTATATTAATGAAAACAAAGTGAAATGCTTACAGCCATAGATGTAGGTGCAGTAGCTTCACCAAGCTCTCTTTGTCTAGACCCTTGCTCAAATAATCCACACACAGAATGTTGATTCTTCAATGATATCTCCCTTATGAGATCATAAGTTTAATGCCTTACAATGTCTCCCCTTTCACCATGAGGAGACCTCCTTATATAGGCTTGGAGAGGCCTAACCACTTAAGATATTTTTGGGGTAGGTTGAGGATTCTTCTCCTTCAGTTGTGGATCTTCCCTAAGATCAAGCCTTGACCTTAGATTCAAATCCAACCAACTCCAAAGATTGAGGGGATTCTTCCCTGATTTCTCTCAACAGTCCAAAATTCGCTCAAAAAGGGCAGCGTTGTAAATCCTAACCTTGTACAATATCTATTGTAAACAGATATTCAGAAAAGATACAATGGCAAATACAAACATTACACAGAGATTTTTCCCCTAGAAACCCAAACTGGGAAAACCAATATATTCTATATTCATTCACTGTGTTACAATGTTTACAATACAAAATTTATATAGGAGCCAGCGGCATCCAAAACCCTAACCCAATGAATTGGATTAGTCCAAAACCCTAATTCCTTAACCGGAAATAGAAAACCATCGGCAAAGAAACCATGTGTCGAAAAACCACCTAAATATATTGCGGCCCTGAAAAATGTGGTTTCGGAAAACATGGACCTGAAAAATTTTCATCCAACCAGTCCTCACCTCTTGTGGAGTCTTGTCATCCAACACCGATGAGGGCGACCTGTTGACCAGATAACATGCAGTACCCACTACCTCTGCCCATAATTCTTGCCCTGACCCAGCACCACTGAGCATGCACCTTGATTTTTCCATCAGCGTCTTGTTCATCCTTTCTGCAACTCCATTATGTTGAGGTGTATATGGAGTAGTCTTCTGCCTTGCTATACCGCACTTCTTACAAAATTCTTCGAATACATTCCTGTAGAACTCTCCGCCATTAGCTGTCCTCAACACCTTAATTCTTTTCTCTGTTTGATTCTCAACAAGAGCCTTAAACTCTTTAAACCTGTCAAAGTCTTTGGATTTCTTCCTGAGGAAATATATCCAAGTTTTCCTCGAGAAGTCATCTATAAATGAGACATAGTACACAGATTTTCCCAATGATGGGACCAACATAGGTCCAAAAACATCACTGTGAACTAGCTATAAAATTCCTTCTGCCCTTGTTGCACCAGAGGGGAATCTTACCCGATTCAACTTCCCATATAGACAATGTTCACATAAATCAAAATCCATAGAGCAGTTAGACATACCTTCAACCATACCTTTACCGTGTAGTAGTCGAAGACCCTTCTCTCCGATATGCCCCAGTCTTTGATGCCACAACATAACCTTTTCTCTAGAGACTATAGGAGTTCTTTCTTCTTCAACTCCAATATCAGGAACAATGGAGCTATTACACCCATCACTAATAGTGCTTACTAGAAGCTTATACAGAGTTCCAAACCGAACTCCCTTCATCAACACCATTGCTCCTCGAACCATCCTGCAAGTTCCCTTTTCAAATATTGTTTTTACCCCTGCATCTTCCATTTTGCTTACATAAATCAAATTTTTGGCCATACCTGGGATGTGCAGAACACCAGGCAGTGTTCTAATCCTTCCATCTATGAGCCTCAACTTGACCCTTCCTCTTCCTATGATTATGGTTGTCGAATCATTACCTAAGAAAACATTACCTCCATCATACCTTTCATATTCGCAGAACCACTCCTTGTGGGGAGTCATATGAAAGTATGCACCAAAGTCAATCAACCATGCCTCATGATCTTCATGTGTGCTTGAAGAGGCTAAGTATACATCTCCTCCTTCTTCCGTAGAGGTCTTTTCTTCTGTAGAAGAAGATTCTTCAAATCCCTTCTTTTTCTCAACTTTGGATCTACACTTCTTCTTATAGTGCCCTTCTTTTCCACATCTCCAACATACCCTTACAAACTTTCCAAGAGATTTAGATCTACCCTTAGACTTAGATCTCCCACTTGAGAAACTAGATCTATTTCTTTCCCGGGAACATCCCCTTGCAAATAATGTCTCTGTGCTATGTCCTTCCATATTCTTTCGTTTCATCTCCTCCGACAACAAGGACGAGACCACTTCTTCAAACTTCAAAGAAGTTATATTACTACCTATGGACACAACCAGACTATCCCACGAGTTTGGTAAAGAACACAACAAACCGATACATTTATCTTCATCTGAAATTTTAATATCAATAGATACTAACTGACTTACCACAGTATTGAAGGCGTTCAAATGATCTGCCACCGAGTCTCCATCTCTCATTCTCAGGTTATACAGCTTCTTTCTCAGGAATAGTTTATTTACCAGGGACTTAGACTAATACAACTTCCCCAACTTTTCCCATAAATCCTTGGTTGTAGCTTCCTCTAACACATTCAGTAATACTGAATCGGAGAGACACAATCAGATTGTGCTCTTTGCCTTCCGATCCAACTTTTTCCAGTCATCTGCAGAAGTTTTTGTAGGTGCAGTACCTGGATCTACCACAATCCATTAATCTATATCCATCAACAGATCTTCCATCTTGAGCTTCCACAAGTCAAAACTTTTCCCATTAAACTTCTCGATCTCCATCTTTGAATTGCTTGCCATTTCTTTTCACCTGAAAAACAACACCGTAGATCTCCCACTGTAATAAGGCTTATCACAGTCTCGAGCCAAACCCTTGACCACAAAGGCGTCCCCCTGAAGCCAATACAGATCTGATACCAAATGTAAATCCTAACCTTGTACAATATCTGTTGTAAACAGATACTCAGAAAAGAACAGAAAATATACAATGGCAAATACAAACATTACACGGATATTTTTCCCCTGGAAACCCAAACCGGGAAAACCAACATATTCTATATTCATTCATTGTGTTACAATGTTTACAATACAAAATACATAAAGGAGCCAGCGGCATCCAAAACCCTAACCCAATAACATGGATTAGTCCAAAACCCTAATTCCTTAACCGGAAATAGAAAACCACCAGCAAAGAAACCATGTGCCGAAAAACCACCTAAATATAATGCGGTCCCGAAAAATATGGACCCAAAAGTCACATGCCATTGTTATTGGGAGCACATGGCTAAAATACAATCATCCTAGGGAAGAATGTATGTCAAGCAAGAAAACAAAAGGGAGGAAATTCGTACGACCAAGGGGGCGATTTTTAGACAATCATGTTTTTTATAAACATAAAGGATAGAACAAGGAAAAAGAGCATTGAAGTTGGAGCAACCATGGAGGGAGAATTATGTAGGAACTAAAGACTAAAGAAAAAAGTGGTCATGCTTCTAGAAGAACCAGGTTGTCAGGCATGAAGAGTGAACTCCTATGTGAGTTGCACTGTAACAACAAGTTATTGTTGTTGGTTATTGGTAGTTTTTCCTAGCACTAAGCTCCCTTGAGTTTCTCGGTAGTCGGATTCCTAGTTACCTGCACCAGAGAGACCCTGATAAATGAATGGGATGCCCGATGGACTAACAACAGTGAAGGGGTACATTCTTTGGGTTGGGTAGGTCAAGAGGAAGAGACTTGGTGGAAAATTGGGATAGTTATAGGTGAATACTAGTGGGTTCTGAGATTTTTTGAGTTGTGAGTGGATAGTGAGAGACCACCCTCTTTTGTGCATTGTTAGCCCCAACTTAGGGGTGACTTTTTGTTGAGATATGGAACAACAAGTCTATGGTTGGGTGTAACTTCCATCCGAAGCAGTTGGTTACAACTATTTAAAAAAAACAGGTGTTCTATTTTGTTTCTATGTTGCATTATGAGTTTAATTGTTATGTACTAACTATATATTTGAGTAGAATTTATATGGTGTTGTGTTGAGTTAATTAAGCTACATTCATGTTGATTATACCATGTGGTAGGTGCATTTAATTAATGGTATCATACAATAGTTAAATCTATGTGTAATTCATAGTCGGTAAGCTATAAGAAATTAATTAGCAATTTTTTTTTAATTTATGTGTAATTTTGCACGTAATGGACCTCGACTGGGCTAGGGTATGTTACATTATGGTATCAAAGCTTTTGGTTCAAACATAGGGCTTGTATGGGCCAAATTAGTGTGAAATTTGGGTGAAATTTGTTTTTACAAATTTTGGGTTTGTGACATATATAGGGAAAATAATGAATTTTGGAGTGAAATCCCCATATTTATTAGAGAATTTAGATTGGAATTGCCTCATAACCCTCTCAAAGGTGATCAGGACGACAATCTACGGAGTTGTAGATTTAAATTCAACTTGGAAGCTTGAAATTTATGTTTTAATGGTTGCTAAAGAAGTTGGGCAAAGTTTGATGGATTGATGACCGAGATGGCTTTTGATTTCAACATCAATGGCCCAGATTCATTGTAAATCGACCCAAAAACTTATTCATTTTCGACGATTTGGAAAGTGAAGCAGATCGACGGTCTGGATTCATTTTCGAAGGTTTGGAAAGTGAAACAGGTCAACGGTTTGGAAAGTGAAGCAAATCAACAATTAGGAATCATCTTTGTAGATGGATGAAGTTAAAGGATTGACAATGACAATCAAGATCATTTTAATTGGAAAATCAACGGTCGAGATTCATCCTGGAATTTGGTCGAAAAATTCAAAGTATCGAAGTTCAAAGAAACACGTGATTAAACTTACTCGACCAAGGAAAATCATCAACCACCAATGGTCGCCATAAATTGGCGAAACGTTTCATGCATCCAAAGGAAAACATTGATCGCCAATGGTCAATGATCGAGGGTTGGAAGAATTAGCGAGGTGTTCAGTTCATCCAAGAGAAGTTGTTGATTGTCGATGAAAAGGGAAAGAGGGGGATGACATGTCATGTTGCGAAAACTTCCACTTGTCATGACGCATCAACTAGATTTCCACATCAACATCCACATGTCATTGCACGTTAGAAACCACGTGTCATTCCATGTCATCTTAGTTGTCACATCAACCAAGAGATGGTTGATGGTCGATGATCAAGGTTCGACCAAATTGGTAAAAAAGGTGGTTTCCAAAAAGATTCATTGATGGTCGATTGTCGATGATAAGGGTCGACGAGATTTGTGGGAAAAAATGCTTTTTCAAGAGAGACGACTGATGTCCAGTGATCAGGGTTTGGAGAAATCGGTGAGCAAGTTTGATTTACCAAAGGAAATAGTAGATCATCAATGTAGTGTTGGAAAATCAATGATCTAGATTGCTTCGAGTCGGTGATTGACGATGGAGATTAATCTGCAAGCCTTGGAAAGGTTTCGCAGATGGACAGATGATGTTACTCTCGATTTTGAAATCAACAACTCATATTAGAAGACTGTTATAACAATAAAACAATGAATTTTCTAAGAAATTTTAAGGTCATCAACTTGCAGGGGCATTTTGAGGCCCTAAACATCGTTTCCAGGTAGTAAAAAACATGAGAATTATGTGTAACAAAGGTACACATAATCTATATAGGTTAAAATGAAATATCTCAATGAGATCTTTCTAACAAGCTATTACAGACGCAAAACAGAGCTCATATGAGAAAGTTATAGTTGAAACAATATAACGTATATTTTTGGCACCAATTTACTTTAAGAGGGCATAACTTCTTGCTCCTAAGTAAGTTTGGGGCCAAGGAGTAGTATATGGAAAGCTCATGGACCATAGAAGATATCCATGGAGCCAAATTTTGGATATGGGTAACTAAAAATGTACATGAAGAAAAAGAATATGCATGTAGCATACAAGGCTAAAAATGGGAAAACAATCAAAACTTCCACAAACCATAACTTTCAACTCGAAGCTCGGATTTGGGAAAACAAGTAGTCACTGGAAGGGTCTTGAGGAAAAGAAGCCATGTATCAACCCATAATTTTGAATTGGGCACTAAAATTTCTCAAGGAAGTAGTAAAGAAATTTTGCAGGAGTGAAAACAAAGCAATGGGCGAAAATTGCAATTTGAGAAGGTTGTAAGTTTTTGCTCAGAACTCAAAATGAGGCATGAGTACAACTGTTGGAAATTTGTTTCAAAGAGGAAAATTTCAAAAGAATTAGATTTTGACTTGGTGCATTATTTTATTCATAAATTGAGATGAATAATAACATGTAATCTAATTAATGAAATGTTTTATAGTATGCATGTTCTAACAATAATTATTACATGCACATTTCTTACAGAATT
>ML807052.1:50451-71690 GCA_009831015.1 Picea engelmannii | reverse complement strand
TTCTTCTGAAATAAGATTAACTTGAGATCCACTATCTATGAGTGTGTCAACCTTTGTTTGTTTTGTAATCACTCTTATATGAAACAATGCATTCATCTTTCTATACTTAGAATAGTCATCATTTTTAGAAGTAGAAGCACATGAAGAACCAATGTTAGCATCATTATCAACAATGGTTTTACCTTTTACACCTACGATTGTTATCTTTGTTTCGTCCTCAGAATCTGATCCAAGGTCCTCAACGATAACCGTGGTTGTTTGCTTCCCCTTCTGATCTTTAAACCACTTCGATTTCATTTCAGGATGTAGCTTCCAACACTTTGCCTCTTCATGCCCTTGCTTTTGACAATGCGAGCATGTAGGTCTCTCATCACCCTTCTTCATTGTAGCTGCATGTTTAAATTTCCGCTTTTCCTTGCCTTCTTTTGCCTGGACAGATTCAGCTGAAGAAACATCATGAACACTCTTCCCTTTTGACTCAATGTGAGTTGCTTGAACACACACCTTGTCAAGGTTAGTCGGATTAAACATCAATATCATATGACGTAAATAAGTATACAATCCTCCTATATATTTAAGAAGAGTTTCCTGAGTGTAGACAGGTATACCAAGTACCAATGCTCTTTTTCAAAATTCTTGTGTGTATTCGTGCACACTTTGTCCCTTACTTTGTCTCAAATTCTGCCAATCCATCATAGCTTGCTGCATATACCCTAATGGATAAAATTGTTTTTTAAGTGCTGAAATAAACTGATACCAAGAGGAAACGATTTTGCCTTTTGTGGCAAGATCCTCTTGAGATTTGCTCTCCCACCAAATGAGAGCAGTCCCTCCAAGTCGAAGAGAAGCCAACTGGATTTTAACATCATCTTCAGTAAACTTTTGAATCCTACGATAAACTTCAATTTGACAAATCCAATTGTCCAGTTTTTCAGCATTAAGCTCTCCATTATACATAGGTAATTCAAACTTAATATCAAGCTTTAAATGAGGCATATTAAGATCAACTTTTGCTTTTTGCTTTTCAAATGGAGAAGGAGTAGAACCATCAAGAAGAGATGGAGAAGTTGGTGTGGTTTTAGGGGGTTCCTCACCACCTCCTTTTTTACCTTCTGTATGAGATGGTACACCTTTCTTTTGATCTTGATAGAGCTCCTCTACTATCGTTTGCAATCTCATGAAAGCTTTCATAAATTCCCCTTCAGAAGGGATAGAAGAAGCTGCTTCTTCTCCTTTTGGTGAAGACATCCTTCCTCTTCTTGATCTAATCTTTGGATCAAACCCTTCAAGTTCTCCTTCACCACGCTGAAGCTTGATTCTTGTTAACATCAACTCACAAAGCAATGGTTAAGCTCGCCTTGATACCAACTTGATCTGAAATTTAACTTAATCTAAAATTCAAGATCTTTAACCATTATTTGCATGTGAATTTTTAACTGTTAACCATCTTTGTAATGCAAAATTAAAGAACATCCATCAAACACATGAGTAAATAAACATGTAAGCAACCCATCTATGAACAAGAATTGATAACGCAGTTCACCAGACTTCCTGGCTACGCCTCCGGGTCCACTCCAACAGTAAGACCGCTCTTTAATTAATCTCAAATGCTTAAAAATTACAAAGAAAAGCTTACATAAGAGCTCCCAAAAACCAAATTTCAGATCTGCGAATCTGGGCAGAAATAGACATCATAGGTGGTTGGAAAATGTCATTATGCAAATTTTGACTGTAAACTCGAATATGCTTGGCTCGCTCAAATGGGCTCTGGAGACACTTTTCTGTTTGGCTACTCTAATGAAGAAACATATAGCGTATTCAGAATCCTCTCGAAATTCTACAACTTTTGAGTATAAAGTCGATCTATTTATGAGTAGGTCACCTGGGACACCTACTGGCATAGATTCCAATGCAGCCTCTTCATGTCAGATCCGTACAGTCTTGAAAAGCATGCCAACTCCTCTTCTAGAGACACTTTTCTGTTCGGCTACTCTGATGAAGAAACAGATAGCATATCAGGAATCCTCTCGAAATTTTGCAACTTTTGAATATAAAGTCGATCTATTTTTGAGCAGGTCACCTGGGACACCTCCTGGCATGGATTCGAATACAACCTCTTCTTGTCAGATCCGTACAGTCTCGAAAAGCGTGCCAACTCCTTTTCTGTAGACACTTTTCTGTTCAGCTACTCTAATGAAGAAACAGATAGCATATTCGGAATCCTCTCGAAATTCTGTAACTTTTGAGTATAAAGTCGATCTATTTTTTAACAGGTCACCTGGGACACCTTCTGGCACAGATTCCAAAGCAGTGTCTGCCAACTCCCCCTGCCTCGTTTTGCGTGCCCGGTTAAATAAGCAAAACTGCTAACCAGTTCGCCAAACTTAGCGAACCTTCTCCAAATTTGGCGGTAACCGCCAGATTTGGCTGAATCCGCCAAACTGTTGGGCTTCTAAAAATGTGACACATGTCATGCTGACGTCAGCGTCCATACCGCTGACGTCATTAGTGCGTCCTGTTCACTGTTTGACTTTTTATCGTTGTGTTTGAAAAATTTCAGAGTGTCGTAACTTCGTCATACAAGCTCTGTTTGAGAAAGTAAATATATGGCTGGAATCAGTAGAACGAGCTGGACGCAATGGCATTGGTATCATCCAATTCAGAGAACTTTTATTTTTGAGCATTTTCTGAGCCTAGGGACCCTTCTGAGACTTCTGGGTCATTCCTAGATTCTCCTTTTCTGCATTTGAGTATTTTCGAGCGGTTTTGGATCCACCTGGATCAACAGTACAGGAAAATCGTCCCAGTGCGCACTCTACACAGGTAGAGACGAAGAGACAAATCTGTAGAGAAGAAATTTCATGTATGTGCTTTCATTATACTGATCATTTCAATATTTCCCTATTTTATTCAAACTATTTTCAATGCATGTTAAAAAGAATATAAGGGTTTCATGGTTACCTTCGGTATCGAAAGTCGTAGTTTTCTTGTTGTTTTTTCTTGTTCCCCTCTTTTTTTAAGCAATAGATTTTTATAGGGTTTATTTTTTGAAGCAATAGATTTGTATAGGGTTTATTTAGTTGCATATGGGGTGTTTGGTATTCGTCGCAATTGTACCACTCATTGCATCAAAACCCAAACCTTGTTAACCTTGTTGTTGTCAGTGATTTTTTAAAAATCTTTTGCACGATATGCGGTGTGCACTGTACAGGAAAATTGCTCCAGTGCGCACTCTACATAGGTAGAGACCCGGTGCTCACTGTATAGAAAAGTGCATATATCTATGAAAACCATTGATTGGTCGAAAAATAAATAGTATTGATTTCATATCATATGTGTACGAGTTAGCGGTGCACAATGACTAAGAGTAGGACTTGTGCAAGTGTGTGTTTGATGCCCCAATTCGTTTTGTTAATGAAGCACATCGAAAACTAGATTATATACAAAATTCATGATTTCTATTTCTGATGATTCCTAATTTTTTACAATATGGTTGATAGAAGTTCAAAGAAAACATCTTATTGCAGTGAGCGGGATGATAGCTCATCCCAAGAAGAGAGGCAAGCAAGTTCTTTAAGTTTTATTAAAAAGTTAATATATAATTTGAAATATTTGTAAGTTTAAATTAATGATGTGTATTGCTTAATGCATGTCATGCAGAGAAAACACTTGAAGAAACTCAATAAAATTGTTCGCAATTTGAATGCAAAACAATGTAAAATCTTTATGTAAATGTTGCAAAGAGAGGAAATATGTGCATCGAAAGGTAATCAACATCAAGTTTTTATTTGTCTTTTACTAAAAATGAATTTCTTAACATTAATCATTAACAAGTTTTAAACACTCGATTTTATATTTTTTTAATGTTATGCAGGGATCAATAGCAAGGGAATGGAATCTCGTCCCAAGAGGATAAAAATGGTTAAGGATATAAATGATGATGATGGTTTGGTCATTAGTTCATTTGGAGTGGTGCTTGAAGTTAATGAGAGGGGGAAAATGTTTTACAGAGCTTTGAGAGATATAGTGGAAAGAATGTATAGACGTAATTTCCACTCACAATAAAAAAATCAATCCAGTGACTCGAAGAATCAGGTGTTATAGCAAGATTTTCCTCACCATTTGCAAACTTGGTCAGAGGGCCTTTTTCCATTTCTCTATGTAGACTTACAGTCCCTTTTTTGCAATTCCCAGAGATAAAAATTGTATTTTTCCACATATACGTGCCCTAACAGCTATACAACATGCGTATACGGAAGTTGCAACATTACAGCCTGCATACATCGACTTTTGTGCTCAAAATTAAAAAATGGTGTCAGGTTTCCATGTCACGTCACGGGATCTATGATCCTTGACCTTCCATATATTGGAAACATTCCGACTTGGCCCTTCAGTTCCATTTGAAGGCTATAAATGGGCCATATCCAAGATGTGGAAAAGGAGGATAAGAATTCCACTTTTAGAGCAAAGTTACTCTGGAGAAATTATTCACTTCATATTGAGTTTGCATCCCTTCTTCCTTTTAAGTCTGAACACATTGTTCAACCCCCAAACTCTTCCCTATTTGATGGAGAACCTCATTGTCTCTCTTATATAAGCTTGCCTTTGGTGGAGGATTGAAGTGGTGGAGGCCCAACTGGAAGGGACTTAGTTTGTTGGTTCTGAATGTGCCAAGACAGAAGTTTGTCATTCATATACTTATGTTGATTACATTTTAATAGAAATACTATTTCCTCGTCCAATTAATGTCTTGAAAATATTTGAATTGTTATTCCATGGGCGTATTTGTTATGAATATTGATGGATTTCTATTGAATGTGCTAAATTTATATATTATCACCATATGCTTGTGTATCTTGGTTGTTGAGGACAAGTTGCAAGTGTATTGCTTTGAGTCAAGTGTTCAACGTTGGACTTCATCAAACGTCTAGACGAGGTAGGCTCTTTATCTTGTCTTGTTAGCATATCTTTTTATATAGCATACAGGAAATTAGAGTTGATTTATCCAGTCATTTACGTCTGTTGTGGTTTACCCCATGCCATGAGTGAGTTTCCTTATAGCAAAATTGGTGACCATACTTGGCAGTGAATCTTCTTTTCAGGGTTTGGAGTGTTTTTCTCCTTTGATTGCTCTCATTTATATTCAGTTTCTTGTTGTTTGATTGCTTGAGAGCCTCTGTTCATTTTGAATCTGAGTTTTTTGGCCTTATCCTTATCCTGACAGTGTTTCAACACATATATGCGGTTTTTGGCCTGACAGTCGCGTACATACGCGAGTTGTCATTCTATAGAAAGCGTATATACACGGTTTTCTCCTGAACAGTCGTGTACATCATCCCCTTTTGATTTATTGTTGAGTTTGATGTTTGTTGTGTAAGTTTTGATGGTTGTTGAGTCTTCTTAGGTCTCTGTTATGACTGTTAAGTGCCTGCGGAGTGATAGGAAACCTTTCTTTGGTTGAATTTTCAGGCGGTGTTGCTTTCTCATCATCCTTTTCATTGATTGTCCTTGCATCTTGGGATGGGTCTTTGCTTCCTAATATTCTACTTGGTTTTTCTTTGTTTACATACAATAGGGTCTTTATATCAAGTTGTTGTTCAGTCCTTGCATTTTCATTCTTTTATATTGAAAATACAAAAATATACATTTTGCATTGTTGCCATTTTATCTTTTGGGTTCTTATCATTGATCTTAGTACATGTATGGAAAGATTGCATCTTATTTGGAATTGCAAAATTAAATTGGAAATTTCTTTTTGAAAAGCCTATCATTTATTGGGAATTGAAGTTAAGGCTTTGCATTTTA
This sequence comes from Picea engelmannii, assembly GCA_009831015.1. Lineage (NCBI taxonomy): Eukaryota > Viridiplantae > Streptophyta > Pinopsida > Pinales > Pinaceae > Picea > Picea engelmannii. Next base: position 65,885 of record ML807052.1, on the reverse strand, counting down.
TTCATATTCATTTATTTTACTTGTTGAGTCATAACATCATCAATTTCACGACCGCACATTTTTGAGTAAAGAAGGCCACTAAAAGTAACTCGGATAAACTTAAAGTTGATTAGAAACAATTTTATTTTTTTGGGTGCACAAACTAGCTTAGGATTTAGAGTCTTCGAATAGGATTTTGTGAGTAAATTTCTTCAAGGCTATTAAATTCAATGTGTCTGACTAAGGGAGTGGTGAAATCCATTGTATAATTAGTGACGTTAGGAGGCTCCACTTACACTTGAGTTAAGCACGAGGTCACATGAAGTTGGTTGAGGGGATATCCCCCCAATACCTTCTTAGTGTTAGAGATATTTATTGGGATTTATGCATATATGGGGATCTTTCTAGTACCTTTACCTATGTGAGAGGTGGTTCTTTCGAGATTCCAGGCTTTGCTACCCTGCCCATACGGTAGACCTGACTTACAACTGTTTTCCTGCACATCAGTTATATCGTGGTGGCTTAGTTGCTTGACATAGGTACCACATAGGTTACTTGTAGAGATTATTCTGCAGGTACCCCGGGTCAGATAAGGGTCGGACATCACACAACCCTTATGGAAGATTACCTATTTGGGGGGATCTGACAGAATGGTTGTTAAGCCCATGAGGGCCCTTATAATTGATTCTGATACCTCTAATATTTTGCAAGGAGTCTCAGATCCCTCTTGCACGAGGCATACCTATTTTAGGGAGGGAGGCCCATTTCAACCACTTTATCCTGTTTGTGTGCATATTGGCCTTTTGTTTATTTTGATGTGCTCTTTGATTATTAGTTGGCCTTAGGAATTGTTTTTATATCTCAAGTCTTGAGTCATCATGGAGCCAGACCATCTTCCCGCGGGTCTCGTCGTTTGTTAAGATTACCACCGCATCTTGAGTCTTTGCCTTCTAAAAGGCGTAAAGTTATCAAACGTGGTACACACACCTCCACCTACCAGACTTGTGATCATACAAGGATGAGTACTGAATTAAGTCAGAAATATACTGAGAGTCCCTCGACTCCCATTCCTACTGTAGTTAATAGTGTTCCTTCGACACCTTCAACCATTGGGGTTGTAGTGGCGGCGGTTCCCATCATCACTCCTATCCATCCTGCGGTTGCCACTCAACCCATTGTGACGAACCCTTTTGGGTCTATTTTTTGTACACCTGGATAAAACACTTAGTCCATACCTATGACCTCTAGCCCTTTTTCTTATGGTATGCCGAATTTCACATCGCAATTTTCATCCTCCATTCCAACGTCTAACCTAAATACTGGTATTGGGCTTGGGGGAATGACTCCTCCGTATATTCTTGTCTCGTTTGGTGGTGCTCATATCCCTCAAATGACTCCTACGGTTGGAAGCCTACCTCCTTTTCACCCTGGGTCTAATCCTGGTCTTAATGCTCTCCTAGATGGAGTGGTCACCCTGGTGGAAAAGTTGTTTCTTATGGTCCATCCTTTGCACCTATCTCCTCCACACCGATTTTGACCAACACGTTTGGCATGCCAAATCCACCTCTATCCTCTGGATTCACACCCGGAGGAGGTCATTTTCACACCTTGGGAAACCCCCAACCAGGAGTTACTTTGGCTGGGGAAAATCTTTACAACCCTCATCATAACATTCCTACTGTAATGGTGCCCAACCAACCCCTTATGAATCAATTTGGAGAGGGGTTTTACAATCCTGAATAGGGCCACGGTGCATACCAGAACCCTGGATGGGATGCGATTCCCTAGAAAAAATATTCTCTCGAGAGCTTGGGGCCAGATGTCGCAACCCTGTCCGCCTTTTCTAGACACACTCAATCTGCCAAACCTGTCTAGATAAATGAATGACCCTGTACATCATGACCTGTCATGGCCCCCCGTCCCCACCAAGCTTCCTTCGGATATTCCCTTAACGACGATTATATTCATTTAATATTGTTTCAATGCACCCTCACGGGGGTTGTAGAAAAATGGTATATAGAGCTACCTGGGGGGATGTACATAACTTTTAATCCGATGATTTTAGTCTTCCTCAACCACTTCCAATTGTGAGCTCGTTATGATGTCGGCATAGAACTTCTGTCGGCCTTATGCCAAGACAAAGCCACCCATATCTTGAATCACATCCAAGAGTGGCGTAGATAGAAGATGTTGATCAAGACCTACATACCTCCAGAGTTCCTTTTAGAATGGTTCCTTAAGTCTTTACAACCTTATATTTCGAAGGATGTTTCCACATCCAGAGTTAGTTCTGAGGAAGAAGCGATTTTTAAAGCCCAGCAGTTAGATATTATATATGCTCAATCTAGGATGTTATACAAAATTCTTCCAGATGCACCAAGGTCAAGCTATGACCCTAGACAAAATCCTAGACCTCATGCCGATGGTATTGTAGGATTCACAAATGTGAAATCTGCAAACTTGGTGACAAGCTAGTTGAAAGAGTTGTCTCTAAACCAGTCTATGGGAGGGAAAGCTTCATATGTTTCCTCCACTCCCACTTAGTTGGTAGATGTACATTATGTGCAGTCGTCAACCAACCCAAATGGTAACCAACAACCAGGAGGGAATAAAAATAAAAGACGTGGTAACAATCGTAAGGGTGGGAGGAATAATAATAATAAACCCAAGGACAATGGTAATAATGAGAAGTTGAATAATAATGCTGGTGAGGGCAAGAAAGAAAGGCGAAAGGTGAAGTTTTCCTGCAATCTTTGTACAAATAGTCACCTTACCCACTTGTGCCCCAAACTTGCAGAAGTTGTGAGGTTTTTATCTCTATCGCCCGTTCTGTTGACTAATCCCTTTCCACATAATCAACACATGGCCTCGAGCTCCTCGAATGCCAAAATGCAGAGAGTGGAATTCAAAACTCACTGATGCAAGACAGTGACCGTCTATGCATCGATATGGTCAAGTCTCAAGTTAATGTAGGCACTTGGTCTCGCAATTACAGTTCTTCACAGACTGTACCTGGTCTAGATTCTCCCCCTCCGTTGAAGACACCTTTACAGATCGAAAAACCAGAGACTTCGCCTTGTATTTCAAAAGGAGTACTCAAGCACTCTACCGACAACCCTAATGCTAGAGCCACCCAAAAATTTTCTATTGTTGAGGATTTGAGTCAAACCCCTTGCGCAATGTCGGCTCTGGAGGTACTCGAGACGTGTCCTTCATAGAGGAATGCCTTGTTATCTGCGTTAGGAGCTCTGGACCCTTGTGGCTCTAAGGTTATAAAGTTTGACGTCACGGATGTGAAGCCTCGATTTCCTTACCATGTGGCATTCCAAATCCACGTGGATTACTCAAAGTATACCATCAAACGTATTGTTATTGATGAAGGCATTGCAACATGCATGATGTCCTTGATCTATTGGAGAGCCATTATCTCTCCAACCCTCTCTCAATCTCCGACCATGTTGACTACTTTTGATGGTCGTTCTTTCCACCCTCATGGTATTCTTCTTGCCTTATCGGTCCAGTTAGGTGGAAAGACGGTGGAGGTGGATGTCGAGGTGGTTGATGCACCCCTTGACTATAACTTGTTACTAGGACGTAACTGGACATATGTTATGACTACAGTCGTATCATCTATTTTCCGTACTATATGCTTTCCTCGTGATGGAAAGATCGTGATGATCGACCAGTTGTCCTTTGTGTACGCTATCCCAAATGCATCGGTTGGATTGTCGATCCCCGTGATCGACAATTCTTAGCCGACAATTGAGAATATTGGTGTCGGAATGTATTCATCCCTTATGGGTACCTTTGATTTCATGGCACTAATTCATCATATCTGTGCCATGTCCAGTAGATCTGCTTCATCAATGAGGTTCGTTCCTTTTTGCACTTTGTATTTTAACAATCTTTGGACCCTACCTTCCTTGACTGTATCTTGTGAAGGTCAGTCACATAATGGAAGGGCTATGCCACTGTCAGCAGCAGAGATATTGTATCAGGTTGTTTTCGACTCTTCATTGTATTTCTCAATTGATTGCCTCGTTGATACTTTACCCTAAAATGAAGCAATCATAGAGGCCATGGGATGATATGCATCATCGCTCTTATTTCCTCCCAAAACTTGCTACAATCGAACAAGATGATTTTAGATCTACCTTAAGCGAGATAGTCGGTCACACCGTAGTTCCACTTGATATGCATGGAATTTATGTCGAAGTAAACATGGTGAGTATCTCTCCTACCGTCACGATCGATATATCTCGTATTCCTGGTAAGGTTGAAAATGTATATATCGGTGCAGATTGTTCGCCGGAAGAAATTATGATCTACACCAAGCTCTTTAAAGAATTCTACAATGTATTCACTTGGTCATATGAAGAGATGCCAGGAATTGACCCTCAAATTGTTGAACATGAGATTAAAACCTACCCAGATCCCAAACCTGTTCGACAACGACTTAGAGTTTTCAATCCTAAGAAGGCCCCTGCTATCAAGGCAAAGGTGGAAAAACTGCTTAATGATGGCTTTATCTATCTAGTTCCCTTGACTGAACGGGTATCCAATCCCATTCATGTGAATAAGAAGCAAGGAACCATCTGTGTATGCATGGATTTTCGAGACCTGAATAAGGCTTGTCCTATAGACAACTTCTCGACACCCTTCATTGATTAGATTCTCGATGAGTGTGCGGGAAGCGAGGTTTTTTCTTTTATGGGCAAATTTTCAGGATACAACCAAATTCAGATTAAGCTCGGGGATCAACATAATACGACATTTATTTGTCCTTAGGGTACTTTCGCATACCGGAAAATGTCTTTAAGCCTTAAAAACGCCGGAGCAACCTTCCAACGAGCTATGACCTTCATTTTTCACGATCTCAAGCATATAGTTGAAGCCTATTTTGATGATCTCACTGCTCACTCCCGCAAGAGAGTGGATCACTCTATCCACATTCGACTAGTTTTTGAAAGATGTTGTTATTACCACATTTGTTTGAACCCTCATAAATGCATCTTTTGCGTTAGGTCTGGTAGTCCTCTAGGATTCTTTATCTCTGAGACTGGGATCATGGGGGATCCATTAAAGGTTGAGGCAATACTTTGATTTCCTCCCCTGCGCACTATTCATCAGCGTCAATGTTTATAAAGGAAAGCTAACTTTTTACATCGGTTTATAGTAAACTATGCCAATATTACTAAGGGTTTCATGCGTCTCTTGAAGAAGGACACTCCTTTTATCTGGGATGAGCGATCCCATAAGTCCTTCGATGCTCCGAAGAAAGCCTTGGTATCGACACCTCTACTGAAGCCTCCAGACTACAGTAGAGGTTTCTTGCTTTATATCATCGCATCCTAGGGGACGATTGGTATGGTTTTAGTTCAGAAGGATGATGAGCTTTGTGAGCACATCGTTTACTATCTTAGTCAAAACTTAGTTGGCTTTGAACTCAAGTATTCTTATGTCAAGAAGCTAGCTTTGGCTTCCGTTCACACAATTCAACAATTACAACACCATATATTTCTTTGCAAAACTACTATGGTTGTCGATGTCAATCCATTTCAATACGTCCTTACTAGGCGTATCATAGGGGGGAAATATAACAAATGGATTGTCATCTTGCAAGAGTTTGATCTTGATTTTGCCTCAGAGAAATCCAAGAAATCATTAGTTTTTTTCCAAGTTAATATCGAACTTCCCTCGATTGGATGAGGATGTTATTCATGTTGATTCATTTGCGGATGAAGACATTTTCCTTGTCTCATCGTCAGACCCCTGGTATGGAGATATCGTGATCTATCTTCAAACCTTGAAGTTCCCTCAACATATTTCGAGAGATGACTGACGACACATACGATACCAAGCCAAGAACTACCTTATCATCGATTACACTTTGTATCGTCGAGGAGTAGATAATATCTTCTGGTGCTTGACTCACGAAGAAGTTGAGTTTGTTCTTAAGGACTATCACAGTGGGGCTTGTGGTGGTCATCTATCTGGGCTTGCGACAACCTAGAAAATTTTGCGAGTCGATTGTTAGTGGTCATCTATTTTTGAATATTGTGTCAAAGTGTGTCATCCCTACCAGGTGTTTACTCAGAATATGCGCTCGCATCTAGCCCCACATCACCTGGTCATTACCGTTGGTCCCTTCACCGAGTATCGTAGACTACTTTATTAAGTGGGATGAGGCCATGCCTACAGTTAAATATGAGACCAACTTCGGCTGGGGGGCATCAACATGTTATCGTGGTCGTAGACTACTTTATTAAGTGGGATGAGGCCATGCCTACAGTTAAATATGATGGTAAGACTTCTGCATTTTTTGTGTTCAATCAAATTATAGCTAGGTTAGGAATCCCGAGTGAGATTGTCACTGATCATGGCAGTCACTTTCAGAATGAAATGATGGAAGAATTAGCATCGAAACTTGGTTTTAAAAATGATCATTCTTCCTCTTACTACCCCCAGGAAAATGGACAAGTAGAGGCCATGAACAAGTCTCTCAAGACCATTTTGCAGAAAATTGTCAGCGAGAGCAAATCCGACTGGCATATCATGCTTTACCATGCGCTTTGAGCATACCGAACCTCAATTAAGACTTCCACCAGTTTTTCTCCTTTCCAGTTAGTACACGGTGTGGAGTCGATCCTACCTATTGAATGTGAAATCCCTTCTCTTAGATTGGAAGTTACACTCCTACCTGACACTTTCGATCTCGAACAATGCCTCGTGCACCTAGAGAGTCTAGATGAGCAGCGTCGAGATGCCTGTACGGCTATCGAAGTGACTAAATGATGTGTTAAGGTCCAATATGATAAGTCTGTATGTCCTTGACAGTATGCTAAGGGTGAATTGGTCCTCTTGTACGACCAAGCCAAAGAACCATTGGGGGTAGGAAAGTTCAAACCCATGTGGCACGGTCCTTATATTGTGCGATGTGTCGTAGAAAAAGGAGCCTACAAATTAGAAGATTATGAAGGGAATATGTTGGTTGAGCCTAGGAATGGGCTCTACTTGAAAAGATACTATGCTTAAGCCCCAAGCTTAGGCGTAACTCTTTTAATACTAATGTATTTTAGTGTATATATACTTTCCTCTTTTCTTCTTCAGCTTGCTTATCGAGTTTTCCCTTGGTTGGCAGATGTCAACGAAGTCTTCAGTCTACTTAGGATTCGCAGACAATGCCGGTTGTCATACACAAAACTTGGATTTTGCCGCTTGGGTTGTTTACTCACCCAAGGGTCTACTTGTGTCTTCAGGTGGCGTTTTCCTAGGGCCATCAACGAATAATGTGGTCGAATATAGTGTCGTTATAGAGCTTTTATGCGATGCCATTTCACATGTTAATAGTTCTTTAGAAGTTTGTCTGGACTCTCAGTTAGTAGTATGTCAGTTGAATGACAGTTATCGTGTGCGAGACCCTTCTCTACTCTGACGATTCCTACAGGTACGACTTTTGGAACGAAATTTTCATTTTATTACTTATCATCACATACCTATAAGTTCTAATTATGTATCCGATGCATACACTAATTATGTTTTAGATTGACATTTTTCACATAACTAAAGCAAAAAAAACACATTCACCAATGTACACATTATAATATAAGTAAAGCCGAAGATCATTATTTTTTATATTTCATCCCTCCAAAAAATATGGTGTTATAGTACAAAATCTGGGCTCACGCCCTCAAAATACATATATGGTCGATCAATACAATAATCATGAAATCTACGCCTGTGGCGCCAGATTTGTGTCATGATAGCATAGCACAACGTTTGTGACATGCCATAAGAGTTGCATCGAACCATGGGACACACATACCACCTGTTGTTGCATCGCCTCCGCAAATCCTCTACATGAATCATGGGAATTCTTTGCATCAAATGAGATATGTTGCCCTATACGTTTTGAAGCATTCTCTTTGCATCTCCTCCCTCTGGCTCATCCCCCCGATTCCTTCACCGATGTTGTGGAAGTCCATTTGGACGTCACGGACCCACATCTACGTAACCTACATGTTTTAATTAGAACTTGACATCATCCAAAAATATTTTTGTATTATTCTACAAAAATACAAAAAAAATGAAATATTCAAAAAACTTTTGCATACCTATGTCTCTGTAGGCAGAACCTGGTGGTAGTGGCATATTCGGATCTCCTCTGAAGTCAATCCCTGCATAAGGGTAGTCCTCCAGAGCTATCACTTATTGAAGCAACTAGAAGAAAAACTCATCTTGATAGGGTGTTGGTATTCTACCTCCCCCCAGTCACCTCATCACCTCGTTCCACCGTGTCATGGTTGGATCGCGAAGTCCATGTGGAACAACATCAACTCTAGGGCCCAAGCCAAGAACCCGCTCGAAGAAAAAACTACATAGGATAGACACGAACCCGAAGTTCCTCTTCGTACCCTGTTTGCAGTCTGTCGGTTGACTTTTCATGTTGTCCAGTAGTGAGGTGCGCCAGTCGTAAACCGTGGGTCGCAAGCACTCCACTAAATAGAACATAAGTGGCCTGGATACCTGATGCAACGAGGTCGACCCTGTGATCCGTGTCAACACTAGGACAACGATATCGAGACTCATATTGTTGATCGCTCTGATCAAGAGTTGGCTCCCTACCTTATCGATCCCTGCAATGCAATGAGTGGTGTTGACGATTAAAATCGCAACGATGAATTTTGCCCACAAAGGATTGCTAAACACTATTATTTATTTATGATAATAATATTTAACTAGTAGGTGGGACCCCCTTGTAGACTAGAGGCACAGAAATAGACATGTTACACTCATATGTTGTTGTTGTTATGATATTACCTACATAGTCTTATACTTTTGATGATGTAGTCTTAGTTTCATTTGATATGATAAATGGGTGGTTGATGCATTGTTGCTAAATGTTGGTGATATTTACTTGCGATACAACACATTTCTATGGTTATGAGAATCATATTGTTTACAGATGCTATGATATGTTATGTTATAACATTGGTTACTAATCCATATATGATTTATGCAAAGGATAATAAAATGGGAGCTTGATCAAAACAAAAAGAAAGGAACTATGGATAAGTCCTAAGGCTATGGTAAAAGATTACATAGAAACTTCAAATGAATATATAAGTTGATACAAGTGGTGGACCTAGCTTTTATACTATGTGATTTTGTTTAAAATATTATATAGAGGCACATATGGTAATGTTAATACATGATTACTGTTGAAGTGATGACATAAAGTTAATGTATAAGTTATATGTCTTGGGTGGAGCACTATGCAATTGATATGGTATCGAATTTAGGATATGGCATTGAATTTTGGGATTGGATATGGTTTGATGTTAATGGTGGATGTTATGTTAGTGGGTTGGCTCGTACAAGGAATTGAATAGGGCCAGGTTAGGAAGCGACATGCATTTATTGCATCTCAATCCAAACCTCCCTTGAGCCCATCACCCTAGCATAGTTGCATTGTTGCTCTCTTGGTTGTGGAAGCTCCGCGTTTTCAGGATTGGGAGGGGAAAACTCGACGAGTTTGTCATTGAAGCGATTTTCTCATAGGTATGGCTCTTAGCTTTCCATCCATGATGGACTCTCTGTATTGTGAATCAAATGGTGGCTCAAGATTACATGGGTTCTGTGTTTTCTTGAGTTTTTTACTGAGTGTAAATATTGTATTCTGGGTTCTCTGTGATTACTGTGAAATGTTGGCATTTGTAAGCAAAGTAATGGGTGTTATTGATTATAAAGTTTTCGCATTAGTTATTTACTCGGTCAGCTTGGTTTTTTATGATGTTTCTCTGTGAAATAATGGTAACAGTGGTGCAACGAGCTATGAGTTTCATTGTTGAAGGGTTTTAACCACCATTATGTGTATCAGTTTTTGTTAACTCTTTTTCCCTCTCAGTCGTTGTTGTGATTCTTTATCCAAGTTGAAATACAACATTCGACAGTGATATGGTTCTTTTGTCTAAGCCCTGAGCTATTGTTGATGACTCGTTCTTTACTGTCATTTCACTGAAAGCTTTCCAAAAGTCCAATATTGGTTGGCCCCGAATGTTTAATGTAGGCTTGTGTATGTATTGAATGGATACGAGTTACGAAGATTTTTCACACACCACTCCTCTCATCCCTATTATAATGACGAATGTTATGTTGTGTAGCCTCATTGTCAATTGTTTTCAAAATTTATCGACCTTGTAACACCCTGTTTCCCCCAGTTTGTAAAAATAACTGGACTGGTCAAGAACTGTGGCAAACTCAGAAATGAGAATGTGTGATGTGAATGGACCTTGTGGAAAAGGTCGATGAATGTGAATACTATTATGAATTTATATTGCAGGATTGCTGAGAGGGGATATGCTGAAAAAGAGACCACGATGGCTGGAGAAAGGCGGTGGAAGGCACTTGGAAAGGTGGCGTTAACTTCCACCGAAAATCAATACCGTATTTGGACTTTACTGGCCTGGAGAACCAAAAGCGGCTCGCTGGCCCCGAATTAAATGTCTCGCAGGCTAGTAGGTAGATGGCTCCTCAGGAATTAATGAGGGATGGGGAGGAGAACCGCCCATCTGTAGAGCCGCCAGGCCTGACCAGCACGAAGGAAATCGCGCCACATGCAACCTCGCAAGAGGATAAGGCGTGGGGGAGAAGCGATTGGGGGGTAGACGCGAGGGGAGAAAGAGAACTTTGGCAATATGCAGAGTGAGTGATAGCAGAGAGGAAGGAGAGTAACCTTCACTCCTGGTCACTGGCAAGCAGAGACGCAGTCTCACAGCATTGTGGTCTCAGCTCGGGGGTGGCTAGTGGTAAATTCGTTGGGAGTCGCTGAGCCTACAGTTGGGTGGAAACGAGCACCCCTCTCAGCAGTTGTATAACCCCTGGTGTTACTTTCTGATAAGTGTTTTGCCTTTGGCATCTTGAAATATATGTATTCTGACAATTATGCTCATAAGCTGTGAAATTGTGAATAATTTCAGTATAAGAATGTCTGTATGATGTTTTCATCAGTACTGGTAGTTGTATGTTTATAATGGAAAGACTACGTGTGGCTTATGTACTCTTAAATCGTTATTTATATGCATACTGATCTAATTCATACTTCACGCCTGGTTCTTGGGAGAGAGATACCCTTATTTGCCTCAGATAGTACCCCGGGTAAACCTCCCTATAGAGATACCCTTCTTGAAAAATCCATCAAGAACCTGGAAGGAGGACGTGAAGGCGCAAGGCCTTAAGAAATCCCTGATAAGTATCGAATCGACGGACGAGATCCCGTCGGGAGATCTGTGGTCACTCATGACCGTCAGATAAGAAGAAGAAGCTGGAAAGATAAGTACCTTAATCTTGATAGGTGTTGATCGACGGACGAGATCCCGTCGGGAAATCTGTGGTCACTTATGACCGTTAGATTTGGTAGGAGAAAGTAGGATGTTAAGTGCCTCACCCCTGTGACTTTCTGTGTCTTCGTGGGTAGCGAACAGATCGGGACCGTAGATCCCCAAGGTCCATGAGAGCATCTAGACCATTGATCTTTCCACATCCAGGAAGTCGTGGGAGAGCACACAAGTTAGGAACCTGTCTGAGCCGTCAGATCTCGGTTGAAAAACCCGACAGCCGTTGGATCTGTCAGGAGATATCCGAGGGATAAACCCCCAGTGAATAGGGGCAAAAGCCCCGAAATAGATCTGGACCATCAGAATAACGGAGGCCACGTGTCAAGAGATTTTCCACTTCGGGAAATCGGGAGTCGAGAACTCAGGAGTTATGGTGACGAAAGATCGGGGCATTCCATTGTAGAAACCTCGAAGTAGATTCGGGTCGTCCGATTAAAGGAGGCCACATGTAGTGAGATTTCCCATTTCGGTAAATCGGGAATCGAGAACTCGGGAGTTCTGGTGACAAGATATCGGGATGTTCCATGGTGGAAACCCCGAAGCAGTTGTAGACCGATCGATTTCAGGTGGCTACGTGTCGAGAGATTCCCGTTTCGGGAAATCGGGGATCGGGGATTCGGGAGTCCCGTTGACAAGAGGTTGGGCTCTCGCCTTGAAAAATCCCGACGGAAGAGAGACCGTGGTCATATGGGAAGAGGTCATATTGACCAAGGCATAACCCAAGGGGCTAATCACCTATTTAGGCTTGTTTGGCACTTCGGTGTTTCGACACTCAGGATACCGAAGGGCATGTTCCCTTATGCTCTCAAACCCTGAAATCCAGACTTATAAATATCGAGATGTTAACAAGTGGTTAAGCTCCGATGAACGAACGGGATCCTCTCTGAGGATCCAGGGTCTGGGATGACCATGAAATGTGAGGAAGAGACGTCGGCTTTAAGCTGGGGCATGAATGCGCATTAGGGTAAGTGGCGAGCAGATCTGGACGGCCAGAATCCACTCGCCCAGATCTACGGCTGAGGCTTCATTCCAAAGCCCCCTTGTTGTTCTGCCTTTAGCGGCGAGGGGGGGGGTCCGGAATCGAACGCGCAACTCTTGAACGATCAATATTTATTCACCTTGATCAACGGTGCTCAGGCGAATTTCGGACCCCCCTTGCCATTATGCCTTTAATGGGGGGGGGTCCGGAATGGTGTGGCATGTGAAGTGGAACCCGTCTCCTATCACGTCGCCCACCGTGTCATGCTTCCCTCTTGCCACCTATACTCCACTCAACCGCACGACAGGGCCCATTCCTATTGACCAGTCGCTAGCCCTGTCAGGGTTCAGCGGTTGCAGAGTCGGACGATTTGACATTCCTGTAGCGCCAAGACGCGAAATACAAGAAGTGCCATGATTATTTGACCTGTGATCCTGACCCGCGATGACATGGGAGAGAGAGAGAGTTAGCTTACACTAGGCCTCCGTAGATATTTCGGGGGCTCTAATTCTGCAGAAATCAACGAAAACTTGATTATGGTAGTGGGTGCTTTACAAATTGGTATCAGAGCATGGTGAGAACACTCGGCCTGATTGGGCTCATGAACGAGTTGCGCATAAGCTCTGTTCGAAGCACTCCTAAGAGGAGTAACCCCCTAACTTAACTCTCTTATCAAAGATCAAAACTTGGAAACGACAACCCGACTGTGTATGCATGTGAAAGAGTTATGAATTTATGCGCAGGTTATAAAAATGTATCTAACTCTTGACTAATAACCAGCGTTTGTCTTTTCACCCAAGCGGACAATCAGCTGCGAGAATTTACAGACGTAGAGAATGGTGACTCACCAAGAGATGGGAGAAGGCTCCCACAATAGAGACAAAGAGTCTGACGAAAGAAGAGCAATAGGAACCCCTCCAGATCTAGTAGAGACTGTGAGGAGTCTCATGGTTGAATTGCAAAGCTGCAAGGACAACAATGAAAGGATGATGAAAGAACAAGAAAAGAAAATTGAAACTAATGTAGTTTTACTGCAGAGCTTATCTGACCTACAACGACAAATGCAGCATGAACCCGAGATACAGAAACATGGTCATATCAGTGGACATACTGAGAGGAGCACCTCAAGGAAGGTCCACCCCAGAGGTAAAGGACCAGTGCCAGATGATTCCTCTGAGAAGGAAGCTGGCGATTCAGAAGGCTCTTCCAGCAGCAGGACCAGTTCCTATTCATGAAGAAAACAGAAGAAGCACAAGACTTCCAAGGGTCATAAATTTGAGGAATTCAGAAAGGCCAAACCTCCCTCCTTCAATGGTGAGATAAAGAAGGGAGAGGAAGCAGAGGCCTGGCTACTTGGACTGAAGAAATATTTCAGAGTCCATGATTTTTCAGAGAATTTGAAAGCCCGAGTGGCCACTTTCAACCTGAACTAAAAAGCTTTCATCTGGTGGGAAGATTTTAAGAATGTGAAAGGGGTTCGCAAGAAGAACCTATCCTGGAAACAGTTTGAGAAATACTTCCGGAAGAAGTATTTGTCGGAAAAATATTTCAACGAGAAGACAAAAGAGTTTTATGAACTCAAACTGGGGAAACTCACTATAGAGGAATATGTCAACAAATTCCTCAACTTATTGAGATATGTACCCTACATCAAAGCAGAGAAGGCGAAGGTGCAACGCTTCATCAGTGGGCTACCCAAAGAATACCAAAACAGAATTGAATTTGATGAGCCAAAGACCTCAGAAGACACTATTCGAAAGGCAACATATTGTCATGAACAATATGGCTATCGGGCAGAGTCTCGTGGAGACTGGAAACAAAAGAGTGGTTTGAGATTTTAGAAAAAGGGGATCAAATCCTCAGGATTTAAGAACTACAAGAAGAACCCTAGAATGAACTTTCTAGCCTGGAGTGTACTCCAACATAACTTTCCCTCATCGAACGAAAATAAAACTTCTAGACCTATACCAATAAATACTGATAACCCAAAGAGAGAACCTTTGAAATGCTGGGGTTGCGGAGAAGAGCATCTTCTGAGAGACTGTCCACACCGACAACATAACAGTCGGAAAGTTTATAACATTCAAGAAGCTACCACAGTTAATAATGTGGCAAGGAGTGTGCCGCAGATTTATGCAGCATTGGATAGTAACCAAGCTGACCACCAAGCTTCAGTGGTGGAAATAGAAGGTATGATTTTCAACCATCTGGTGTCTGTTTTGATTGACCTTGGTTAAAATTTGAGTTATATAGCCCCTAAATCTGTTGATAAGTGTAAACTATAGCCACAAAAACAAACCAAGCCATGGTTGGTACAGTTAGCCACTAGCACCAAAAGAAGGGTAGCAGAGGTCATACCAGCCTGCCAATTAATGTTGGGTGAATTCCCCACCCAAGCAACCCTTAACGTATTACCCCTAGGATCATACGATCTGTTGATTGGTATGGACTGGCTAGCCACCCATAAAGACAGACTGGACTGTTACCAGAAAACCTTGGAGTGTGTAAGTAAAGAAGGGAGAAGGATAACCCTTCAAGGGATCCGAAAACCTGTCTCGGTGAGACAAATATCGGCACTGCAAATGAGAAAGTATTACCGAAAGGGATGTCCCCTATATGCAATACAAGTGTTGGAAACCATAGAAGATGACAAACCCATCCTTGAGGACCATCCTACCCTGAGAGAATACAGAGATGTGTTTCCAGAAGAAGTATCGGGTCTACCTCCGAGAAGGGATATTGACTTCTCGATAGAGCTCGCACCAGGAGCGATGTCGGTGTCTAAGACACCCTACCGGATGAGCACACCTGAGTTAGTTGAACTCAAATTGAAATTGAAACAAATGATGGATAAGGGTTATATTCGACCCAGCATGTCCCCATGGGGAGCACCAATCCTGTTTATGAAAAAGAAGGATGCCACCCTTAGACTGTGTACAGATTATAGACAACTCAATAAAGTAACCATAAAGAACAAGTACCCCTTGCCCAGGATCGATGATCTATTCGATCAGTTGGGAGGTGCGTCTATTTTCTCAAAGATTGACTTGAGGTCGGGATACCATCAAGTCCGAATCAAG
>ML807052.1:33348-49815 GCA_009831015.1 Picea engelmannii | reverse complement strand
GAACATGAAGTCAACTATGTGACTCATGATCTAGAACTGGCTGCCATAGTGCATGCCTTGAAAATGTGGAGGCATTACCTCTTGGGAAGAAAATTTTTACTTATGACAGATCACTGTGGATTGCGATATTTGTTTAACCAACCAAAGCTCAATGCCAGACAAGCTAGATGGATGGCCCTCCTTAGCGAATTTGATTTTGAAATCAAACACATTAAAGGGAAAGAAAATAGGGTGGCCCATGCCCTTAGCAGAAGCATGAAAACAATTCACCTGGCAGCGTTGAGTACCTGTGAGACAGATGTCAAGAACAGAGTCATAAATACACAAGAAACAGATCCCTTCGTTCAGACCGTGACCCTGTACCTACAGCAAGAACCCTCTGGAGTAAAATATGAAGGCTACCAGATGATCGAAGGAGGTCTGCTCACTTACAGAGATAAACTGTATGTTCCAAATTGTGACGACTTAAAGAGGTTCATTATGGATGAACTGTATAAAAGACCATATACTGGTCACCCAGGATACCAGAAAATGATCACTGCCACCCGGAAACAATTTTATTGGCCTGGATTGAAGAAAGAGATAGCCGAATATTTGGCCCGATGCATAGAGCGCCAACAGGTTAAAGCAGAACATCGACACCTAGCAGGACTATTGCAACCTTTACCCATCCCATAATGGAAATGGGAAACCATCTCCATGGATTTTATCACTAGATTGCCAACTTCAACCAAACAGAATGACACCATTATGGTAGTTGTGGATAAACTGAGCAAGTCTGCTCATTTCATCCCCGTCAAGTCAACCTGCAAGGCGATAGATATCACCCGGGTATTCATGAAAGAGGTATTCAGACTACATGGTATGCCGAAAGAGATATTGTCTGACAGAGACACAAAATTTACTTCCAATTTTTGGAAATCACTGATGGCTAGTTTAGAGACCAAATTGTTGTTTAGCACCGCCTATCACCCTCAAACCGATAGACAGACAAAAAGAGTGAATCAAATATTAGAGGATATGTTAAGGATGCATGTAATGCATCAACCCAGGAAATGGGAAGACTACCTGCCATTGGTAGAATTCACCTACAACAAGGACTACCAAGCATCTTTAAAGATGAGTCCCTTCGAGGTCCTCTATGGTAGGCCGTGTAATACTCCAGTCAGCTGGAGTAATCTTGTAAATAGGATTTCTTTTGAACCCAACATGTTGAAAGAAATAAAACAACAAGTGACTCAGATAAAACAAAATCTACTGATCTATTGTTGATGACTCGTTCCTTACTGTCATTTCACTGAAAGCTTTCCAAAAGTCCAATATTGGTTGGCCCTAAATGTTTAATGTAGGCTTGTGTATGTATTGAATGGATACAAGTTGCGAAGAGTTTTAACACACCACTCCTCTCAGCCCTTCTATAATGATGAATGATATGTTGTGTGGCCTCATTGTCGATTGTTTTCAAAATCTATCGACCTTGTAACACCCTGTTTCCCCCAGTTTGTAAAAATAACTGGACTGGCCAAGAACTGTGGCAAACTCATAAATGAGAATGTGTGATGTGAATGGACCTTGTGGAAAAGGTCGATGAATGTGAATACTATTATGAATTTATATTGCAGGATTGTTGAGAGGGGATATGCTGAAAAAGAGACCACGATGGCTGGAGAAAGGCGGTGGAAGGCACCTGGAAAGGTGGCGTTAACTTCCACCGAAAATCAATACCGTATTTGGACTTCACTGGCCCGGAGAACCAAAAGCGACTCACTGGCCCCGAATTAAATGTCTCGCAGGCTGCTAGGTAGATGGCTCCTCATAAATTAATGAGGGATGGGGAGGAGAACTGCCCATCCGTAGAGCCGTCAGGCCTGACCAGCGCAAGGGAAATCGCGCCACACGCCACCTCGCAAGAGGATAAGGTGTGGGGGAGAAGCGATTGGGGGGTAGACGCGAGGGGAGAAAGAGAACTCTGGCGATATGTAGAGTGAGTGATAGCAGAGAGGAAGGAGAGTAACCTTCGCTCATGGTCACTGGCAAGCAGAGACATAGTCTCACAGCATCGTGGTCTCAGCTCGGGGGTGGCTATTGGTAAATCCACTGGGAGTCGCTGAGCCTACAGTTGGGTGGAAACGAGCACCCCTCTCAGTAGTTGTATAACCCCTGGTGTTACTTTCTAATAAGTGTTTTGCCTTTAGCATCTTGAAATATATGTATTATGACAATTATACTCATAAGCTGTGAAATTGTGAATAATTTCAGTATAAGAATGTCTGTATGATGTTTTGATCAGTACTGGTAGTTGTATGTTTATAATGGAAAGACTATGTGTGGCTTGTGTTCTCTTAAATCATTATTTATATGCATACTGATCTAATTCAGACTTCACGCCTGGTTCTTGGGAGAGAGATACCCTTATCTGCCTCAGATAGTACCCTAGGTAAACCTCCCCATAGAGATACCCTTCTTGAAAAATCCATCAAGAACCTGGAAGGAGGACGTGAAGGTGCAAGGCCTTAAGAAATCCCTGATAAGTATTGACTCGACGGACGAGATCCCGTCAGGAGATTTGTGGTCACTCATGACCGTCAGATAAGAAGAAGAAGCTGGAAAGATAAGTACCTTAACTTTGATAGGTGTTGATCGATGGACGAGATCTCGTCGGGAAATCTGTGGTCACTCATGACCACAGATCCCCAAGGTCCATGAGAGCATCCAGACCGTTGATCTTTCCACGTCCAGGAAGTCGTGGGAGAGCACACAATTTAGGAACCTGTCTGAGCCATCAGATCTCGGCTGAAAAACCCGACAGTTGTTGGATCTGTCAGGAGATATCCGAGGGATAAACCCCCAGTGAATAGGGGCAAAAGCCCCAAAATATATCTGGACCGTCTGAATAACGGAGGCCACGTGTCAAGAGATTTTCCACTTCGGGAAATCGGGAGTTCTGGTGACGAAAGATCGGGGCATTCCATGGTAGAAACCCCGAAGTAGATTCGGGTCGTCCGATTAAAGGAGGCCACATGTCGTGAGATTTCCCATTTTGGGAAATCGGGAATCGAGAACTTGGGAGTTCTGGTAACGAGAGATCGGGATGTTCCATGGTTGAAACCCCGAAGCAGTTGTCGACCGACCGATTTCGGGTGGCTACATGTCGAGAGATTACCCATTTCGGGAAATCGGGGATCGGTGATTCGAGAGTCTCGTTGACAAGAGGTTGGGCTCTCGCCTTGAAAAATCCCGACGGAAGAGAGACCGTGGTCATATGTGAAGAGGTCATATTGACCAAGGCATAATCAAAGGGGCTAATCACTGATTTAGGCTTGTTTGGCACTTCGACGTTTCAACACTTGGGATACCGAAGGGCATGTTTCCTTGTGCTCTCAAACCCAAAAATCCAGACTTATAAATATCAAGATGTTAATAGGTGGTCAAGCTCCGATGAATGGATAGGATCCTCTCGGAGGATCCAGGGTCTAGGATGACCATGAAATGTGAGGAAGAGATGTCGGCTTTAAGCTGGGGCACAAATGCACATTAGGGTAAGTGGCGAGCAGATATGGATGACCAAAATCCACCCGCCCAGATCTACGGCTAAGGCTTCATTCCAGAGCCCCCTTTTTGTTCTGCGGAATCGAACGTGCAACTCTTGAGCGGTCAGAATTTATTCGCCTTGATCAACGGTGCTCAGGCGAATTCCGGACCCCCCTTGCCATTATGCCTTTAATGGGGGGGAGGGGGGTCCGGAATGGTCTAGCGTGTGAAGTGGGACCCGTCTCCTATCACGTCGCCCACCGTGTCGTGCTTCCCTCTTGCCACCTATACTCCACTCAACCGCGCGACAGGGCCCGTTCTTATTGACCAGTCGCTAGCCCTGTCGGGGTTCGGCGGTTGCAGAGTCGGACGATTCGACATTCCTGTAGAGCTGAGGCACAAAATACAAGAAGCGCCATGATTATTTGACCTATGATCCTGACCCACGAAGACATGGGAGAGAGAGAGAGAGAGTTAGCTTATGCTTGGCCTCCGTAGATATTTCGGGGGCTCTGATTCTGCAGAAATCAACGAAAACTTGATTATGGTAGTGGGTCCGTTACAGACCTCCTGGGTGTTGGAAAGAGACATGGTCTCTCTGTGTTTTTGAATACCCTTCATTGTTAAATTAACCCTCATTTCTCTCTTCAAAAAGGGTTTTAGAAGCATCTGTGTGTGCCTGAGTTGTTTAGCTTGAATTGCTTTATTTTCCACTCGGTCATTCTCTTACGGTTCTGTCAAAATCTTGGGGTTATAAGTTGAACGATTGTGGTGTTTGTTAAGGAGTATGGCTCTCTATTCGTTCAAGATTATATTTGTGGCATGTGGTTGTTACTCGGTGGTAAATGGATATGAGTATAAAAGACCACGAGCTCTCTGTGTTTTTTAAAGACAATCATACTTTTATTACCTCTCTGCATTTAAATTCTAAAGAGCTCGACTTGGAGTCTAACTTGCTTATACCTTCCTCGAGCACCTCTTGGGGTTTGTCAAGATTTTGGATTTAATGATTGCGGAAATTTTAAGGGCACGGTTTCCCTCGCTTCAAGAACCATCTCTTGGTTGAATCTGTGTGTGTCCTCTTTGTGATGAATTCGTTTGAACAGAAAAGAAAAGTATGGTTACCTATCACTCGAGAGATGCCCTTCTATTCGATTATGGTCTTTATTACTGTGTTTAATACTAGATGATCATGATTACATTTATGTTAAGAAGGCACCTGTGTGAGTGATTATTTCACCAAGCACGATCATGATTATGTCAAAGTTTGAAAGATATACATGTGTGGCAATATCGTTACGTTCTCTTCATACATCATATGGTTCTATGGGTCATTCCTTTTAAAAGGAAGTCTGTATATATTGATGCACATAGAAATAAAGCTCAGGTTTACATTTTTGGGGTTGACTGTTGTTGTCGAATCAATATTGTGTCAATTATAAGATCAAAGACCTGTGTATATGATTGGTTCATTGAGCATGCTCTAAGTCTGTCCATTTAAAAAAAAAAAGGAACCTATGAGTAATTAAATTGGGCCTGATTTTTGTTAGATGATAGTGACTGTTGATTGTTATCCTGGGTTTATTATTGATTAGAAAAGATGAATGTTGGACATAGATAACAAGGATCATTAGGCTTATTTTGTTTATTTTTTTAAAAAAAGAGAAAGATCAACGTTAGCACATGCAGTACTGTGGAATTGGAAATGTTTGTATAGTCATTATATAAATGCGTAGATTCGTATAGATTGAAGATCTCTCGGAAATTAAAATTGTTTTATTGAAGACAATAAACAAATTGTATGCAATTGAGGAACGGTTAAAGGTTCTGGTCTTGGAAGTGGATGCTTTTTGGATTAAAATTGAAACATAGTTATGATAGTTGATTGATTTAATTTATTTTATGAACAATATCCATTTAATTCCCTCTCATTTTCTCATTGTTTCACTCATTATAAATCCCCTCGTGATCCCAATTTCATTTTCCATGCCGTGTTCACTAAAATTAAATTAAAACTCTGCATTACAGTGATAAAAAAAATAACAGAGAGATAGATGGCAGCTTATATGTTTTGGTATTGTTGCACAATCATTTATTTTATGAATTGTCGAGCAGTAATCGTGTTCTTACTCCCTATCATGATATCACTTTTTCTCTCAATACAATCCCCCCAGATATCCCATGAACCCTATTTCACCCCCTGCTCATTTGACAATTATTAAATAAATTTTATGGATTGGATTGCATGGGTCTGATGTTAATTGTTGAGCCAAAATTTGTTTCATATTAAGAGAATGTCATGTATGGTCTGTTTAAGAGCTAGTTGTTCTTAATGGTTGCATATAGGATGAGCTTCTTCAGTAGAGGAAGTCATGGTTAAAACAATAGAGGCAAAGGAAACTGGAACAGGGGGCCTAGAAGGCCCAGATTCTCAATACATTTCGATGTCGATCCTCAAGAGTTAAACCAACTCTTTCAAGCTGTATTTTTCAATTGGATTGGGCAAGGAATAGTCCAACCTAGACCAGAGAGGCCTCCCTTCTAGCCCCATCATGTTCCTGGTGTTATCACTCAAAGAAACTCCTTAGGGTTGTAGACTAAGGATGCTTGGTAACTTAAAAATAATGTGTAGGTATGCTTGGAACAATGGGATTACTTCAATAATTAATGTGACAGACAACTCATCATACATTCAAATGAAACAGTGCTTTCAGAAAACAATGATCAGATCAAGTAATTTCGAAGGAGAGGATGAAGAACACTAATCTTGTTTGCCAAATACAGCTGGGTGTAGGGCTTAATACAAGATAGAAAGAAAATCCTTCACTTAAAATCTGTGAGCTCAATAAAGAGATAACAATCTTTATAAGCTAAGATAAACTGAAAATGAAGTACAAAAAAGGAAGCATGGATATTTCTGATATTGAAAATGAAAGGAGACTACAATTTTATTATATCACAAGAGTCTATACAGTAGCACAAAAATGTATCCAAGTTTGAACCCTTGTCTCTTAGAAGAGATAGGCATTTATAGCCTTTTACAATCAGTTTTTAAGATCCTGAAAACTTGGATCTGTATCTAAAAATAGCAAATCAACTTAACTAATACAATCGATAACAAAGACTAGTGGCTAAGCTAGCATTCGAATTGTCTTCTATATCAAAATTTTGAAATCTGTACTTCGTCAGCTTCTGGAATCTGTTGTGTCATGAAAAATGGTAAAGGCACCTATCTTGGCAGTTGGATTTCTTCAATTACTCATAGTCGAAACTTTAGGAGACCAATTTAGCATGTGGTTTTCAAAATCCCCACGAATCTCTGCTACTGAGTATTTTCTGACTAAGTTGTTAATCCTTTAATGCTCTAGAACCTCTTTAAATCCTTTGAAAATAGCCCTGCTCCATCTTTAGCTTTCAAAAATTCTTTTTGTGCTTTCACCAGCTAACCCGCCTTATGATTCGCTGGTTAGCTGGTGAAAGCTCTGCTTTTCACCAGCTAACTGGTTGTAAATTTGCCCTTTGCGCTGGTGAAAGCTCTGCCTTGGCCCAAAATGAACTTTCACCTCCAAAACTATTGTTCTATCAAAAACTCAGCGTGTCTCTACTTTATCTCCTTGCATATTCACATCAACCTGAGCTAGCACTTGTAGATCTGGGTGTGACTTATGTTTTTGCTTCAATTTTCTAATCTTCCTCTTAAGGTGTTTTGCTAACCACCATAGACTGTTATAGTCTTTGGTGATTTTCTTCTTTCTCTTATTGTCCTTGACACTTTCACGGGCC
Source organism: Picea engelmannii (assembly GCA_009831015.1). Lineage (NCBI taxonomy): Eukaryota > Viridiplantae > Streptophyta > Pinopsida > Pinales > Pinaceae > Picea > Picea engelmannii. Next base: position 42,501 of record ML807052.1, on the reverse strand, counting down.
AGCTTTTCAAATGCAGCATTTGTTTCTACGAAATTATCAGACAGAGTTTTGTATCTCTCCTTAATTACTCTTTCTGAAACCTCCTGTTGAGCAATCACTTCTTTAAGTTGCTTGATTTTCTGTGTTTTCTTTGACTTTGTGCTCTTTGATGTTTCACCTTCATCAATGTGAGTAAAAGTCTCATAATCATGTGCAAATTCAATGGTGTGTTCATGGATTTTAATGGTAGGGCTTTCATCTTCTTGCTCTGGCTCTGAGTCTGTGTATGGTAGACTTAAGATGTTTGTTTTCTTTTCTGTAGGCTGCTCTGTAGTAGTTTCAAAATCTAATTTTTTCTTTGACCTGTGAGACCTTACACCAGAGATCTTATCTTCTGGAGGTCCTGGAAGAGTTCTCCTCTTCCTCGAGCTACTTTGAGGAGTCAATTGCCTTTTTCCAGCTCTCTTCTGCTCATTCATGGGCTAAGTTTGAGTTTCAAAGCCCTCCCAAAAAAGAAAATGTTGCCAAGTCCTTCCTTTTTGTCTTAGCTCCTCCAGGACTATCAATTTGATTAGGCCAAAGTGACAAAGAGTGTTCCTCATACTTAGAGGTTCAGCTCTAATCTTTTTACAGACTTTAGTTAAGCTTTTGTGCAAGAAGAAAGGTAAATTTAGGAGAGTTTTCCGTGTAAAATGCTCTAAGAGCTTGAAATGGTATAACATCAGCTTATCGTACCTACCCTCTGAGGTTATGTAGAGTTGGATGCCCTTGAACAAATCCTGCCACTCATCCTCTAAATGAGAAACTGGCATGCTTTTCTTCCATGCATCATTTCTGAATTCTTCCTTTGGATATGCTCTAAAATTTAGGTTCTTGGTTGCTGTTGTTTTGAACCAACTCTGGCCTAATCTAGGTAAACTGGTCGCTGCAGCAATGTCGGCTTCATCCACGATGATTTCTAAAGACCCGACACAGGCTTTATTTCCATCGTATGTTTTAGCAAATGCTTCAGTTGTTGTTTAGTGACAGCCATTTTGTAACTTCTCGACATATCCCATGCAGCCTGCGTCTGAGAAGTGTTTTTGCACCTATGGATGTGCCTGTAGAAAGGACAGACTGTCCAATTCTTTCCTTAACAACGAACCACTTCGTCTCCTTGCCATCTGCAATTCGAACCCGAGACAATTTTGCACAGAAAAACACTGTAATCTGTTGTTTGAGCCGAGGTTTTACGCTGGTGAAAACGCTCGGTGTTGTCTTTCAAAAATGAAAACATATCATATGCCTGTGGATGATGCGTGTTGGGGATATGATGCATCGATTTGATGTCACCAGCCGAGTTGTACCGCTCCTTTACCTGTGATGATGGATTTGAATTCGCCATCTCCAGCGCCATTATCTCGTGAAGCATGCATTTCTAAACTCGATCCACTTTGAAATCTGATTTAGACGTGCAAAACCGAATCTTCATCATTATCTGCTTTCACCAGCGCCTTATAATGATTACGTGACGTGTGTTGAGCATGTCATCTTTTGATTTTTTGAAAACGTGGAGAAAACACACGTATTCTGCGCTTTCACTAGCTAACGGTCTGTGGGGAATGCTCCTTAACTGTTGAAAATCACCACTTTCACCAGCTAATCATCAAATTTGAAACACGCGTTGGCTGTTGAAAGCCTTTTCATGAAATTTTAAAGAACATACCTTTATGGATCGTCTTATTTCTAAAATATGAATTAAAAACCTAAGTTTTGCCACTAGAAGAACTTAAAACAAATTGGAGAAAACTACCAATAACCATGCTATCAACCACAAAATGAAACCATAGTGACTGATTCATTTTGGGAGCTAACATTTGTCTCCAACTGGGATGGACACCTCCCTGTGAGGTGACCAAGAACCTAGCTAGACTCAGTAGCCTTTATTACAATTTAAAAAATTTGAAAAATATTTTTGCTTAGTACCATTGGGCATGGAGTTATTCAAGTGATAGAAACAAAGAAAACATAACTGAAAAGAATATGTACAAGTAGAACAGGGATTTTAGAAAAAGCCTCATGAAAAATAGGTCTTTAGAAAGCTCTGGTTGAAAGGGCCACCTGCTACTTCCTCGCTTGCAAGATTTTGGAGAACAAAGGTGTTGTTTTGCTGAACCGTTGTTATGACGAAAGGACCTGTCCAGAGAGCATCAAATTTGTCTTGTTTTCCCTTCTCTTGCCTTGCTGCATCTCACTTTAAGACTAGTTCTCCTGTTTTGAAGATATTTGATTTGATTTTCTTGTCGAAGATCTCCTTCATTTTTCCTTGGTGTAATTCTATCCTTTCTAAAAGCAGCTCTCTATCTTGTTGTAACTCTACCAAATTATGAATTCTCCGAGTCAAATCACTTTGTTCAGAATCAGTTTCTTGTAAAAACTTTGCAACCGGCAGTGCAAGTTGAACAGGGAATATGGCTTCAGTACCAATTGATTTTTTACATGTAACCCTGTCATCCCACAAAGAAAATTTCAGCTTGGAATCCCAGCCTCTGGTATTTTGTTCAAGCAACTTCTTTATAATTCTGGCTAAACTCTTGTTTGATGACTCAGCTAAGCCATTTCCTTGCGGATAGTAAGCAGTGGAATGTACTAGCTGAATTCCCAGCTCTTCACATAATTTTACCAAGTGCTTATCTTTGAATGCAGCAGCGTTATCAGTGACTATTCTCTTAGAGCAACGAAATCTGGCAAATATGTTTTCTTGCAGAAAATTTATGATGACAGTATGATTGGAATTCCTGGTAGGAATAGCCTCAATCCACTTTGTAAAATAATCGGTGGCAACAAGGATCCATCTGTGCTGACTACTAGAAGGCGGGTGAATCTCACCTACGAAATCCAGACCCCATTGCTGAAAAGGACCTGTGACCACTATAGGTTTGAGGGGAAGAGACTTCAGTTGTTGTTTGCCTTCAAATCTGCACTTGTCACATGTTCGACGCAGAGTCTAATCTCTCCATTCTTCTTCCTGACCGGTATGAGATTTGCAATCCATTCTGAATATCTGAGAGGAATGATGATGTGGGCATCCAATAGTTTTTTTATTTCCCTTTCCATTGTAGGCATCAACAAAGGATTAAAGGATCTAAGTTTCTGCCTAAATGCTTTGGTATCTTTGTTGAAGGGAATCTTATGCTGAATTACCTCTGTGTCGAAAGTCTTCAAGTCATCATATTGCCAAGAGAAGATGTCAGCAAACTCCTTTAGCAATTCTCCGTAATCAGCCTTTTGTTTCTCAGTCAAATGTGAAGCTAAGTTGACATATTTAGAATCTTGTTCACTGGCTACATTATACTGCAGAACTTCTGAATCTTTTTCCCCATTTTCCAATTTGACAACTACATCATTATTATCAAAAATCCTTTCCAAAGGGACCAAACCTTTAGGAATTCTATTGGTAGACAACTGGACTATTTCATGTGCTCGGATTTTGCTTCTGAATTTTGGCTTTTCAATTTCATCATCATGTTCGTTCTCTTGATCAATTTGCAAATCTGCAAACTCATCAATCACTACAAGAAATCTAGTGAGCTCAGCATCATCTTCGAAAACCTTCCAAAATTTTACATTATCAGGGAGGGATGGCCTATATTTAACTTGAATTTCGTAATTCAATTTATGAGGCAGAGGGGGTATGAAAGCACAAGCCGACACAGCTAATGAATCAGCTAATTCATTCATTGCTCTGGGTACATATCAAATTTTAAAATCTGCAAAAGTATGAATTGCCCTCAAAACTTCATCTTTGTATGCTTTCAGCCTGACATGTTTTGCTTGAAAGGACTTGTTCACCTGCTGAATGATCAAATCTGCATCTCTGAATACCTGCAATCTTTTAATCTCCATCTCTTTGGCTGCATTTAGCCCCAGAAGTAATGCCTCATACTCAGCAATATTATTATTCACTTTAAAATCAAGTTTAAAGGACAAATGAGAAGTTTTCTTAGAAGGGGAAATCAATACCACCCCTGCTCTTGTTGATTCTTTTGTACAAGCACCATCAAAGAACATGGTCCAAAGATCATCCTCTGCTGCTTCTGTGGGTTGAACTGCGGGCTTTCTGAGCAGCAATGCATCTCGTAATGAATCATCAATTTGCAAAATACAAGATTGATTTCGAACAAGGACTTGATTGGACTTTCGGGATGGTCGGGCATGAGGGCGAAAAGACAAACTGCAGATGGGCCGACTCAAGCTGAATAAAAACTTCGCTTGGAAAATAGCACAACAGATGATCAGACTCAGGCAACATGACATTAACATAAGTTCACGATGCAGGAGGCAACGCAAACTCTCCATGTGTTTGGAAGAATAACCAAACGGAGGAGGACACAGCTCTATGTAGCGAGAAAAACTTCCTAAGGTCATATTAAATCCCAATTCTTGACGACAAATGAAAGGATGTGCTTTGTCCAAGTGCGACTCATTGTGGTGCCATAAAAAGAAAATACTTTTCCCATCCTGTTTTGGGTTATATTTGATTTTTTTTGTCTTTTTCAATATTTTGAAGAGCTTAAAAAGAAAAAGAATGCTACTTTACAAAGGAGGAACGAGTGTTGCAAGCATACTATTTCTAAGCGCAAGGAATGCACTAATGCTCATACCAAGGAGACATGCGTAGGAAAAGGACACTCGGGGAAAATTCCTCCATAGGTCAAGGTGTCAGGTCGCAGAGGCAAAGTGCTACAAGGCTTGCATATAAGGCATGCTTCAAAGGTTCAATTGAGAGAAACATGGAGCTGACATTAGGCCAAGGATGCATAGATGCAACTGTGATTTAGCAAGACACGATGAAACCCCCTTCAATGTATTATTTACGAGCCCAGAGAAGGTAAGCTCGATGTGGTTTTTCATTTTTAGAGAGTCTGAAAAAGCATAAAAGAAGACTCCATTGGGGTACCTTTTTCAAAAATAGTTTAGTCGGCTCGAAAAAGGGTAAACTAGCACTGAAATGACGTTTATTCAGAACCATTTTAATGAGTGTGACACAGACAAGATCACTCGACAATCTTTTCAATTTTAAGGAATCTAAAAAGAGCTTAACTATGGACTCACAACCTTTTTCTAGATTTAGTCTCCTTAGCCTGAAAAAGCATAATATCTACTTAGGAGAACCCTCCTGGCGAGACAAATCTCCTGAGGTGTACGTTTTTCCTCCTTAATCTACAAGCCGGAAAAAGGGGTAAAACTCATGCAAGTATATGTTTTTCTGAACCAAGTTAACGAGTGTGAAAGAACAAGGTCACTCGACGATTTTTTCAATTTTAAGGAGTCTGAAAAGAGCTTAACTATGGACTCCATAGGGGATATTCTTCTGGACCAGTTTAACGAGTGTGAAGGAACAAGGTCACTCAGAAATCTTTTCAATTTTAGGGAGTCTGAAAAGAGCTTAACTATGGATTCCGTAGGGGATGTTCTTCTGGACTAGTTTAACGAGTGTGAAGGAACAAGGTCACTCAACAATCTTTTCAATTTTAGGGAGTCTGAAAAGAGCTTAACTATGCACTTTGTGGGGGTTCCTTTTTCGTAAATTTAGTCCCTCGGGCCCGAAAAAGGGTTAAACTTATACCTGAGAATACTCTTCTAGCGAACCAGAGTTCCTAGAGTATACCTTTGTTCATACAATTGACCATCTGGACCAAAAAAGGGGTAAACTACTGTCGGACAGACGTGCCTTCAAATTTTAGTTTGGCGAGCGTGAAGGACAACAAGGTTGCTCGAAAATATTTTCATCTTTAGAGGTTCTGAAAATGGATTAAAGAAGACTCCAGGGGGATACGACTCGTGTATCAAACTGGTTCAGGTAGAGCCCACTGCTAGGCTCAGACCAAGAGTCTCTTCGATAGTCAACTTGGAAAGTCTCCCAAAAGGGAAGAAAACACAAACCACGATTTAAGTCTTCCCACGATTTAGAAACTGTAGTCATGGCTTCAAGGTTACCCTCATCTGAAGGCAATTCAAAATCCAAGAAATCACTCAAACTAGGGTCGACAGTCCCAAAGGGTGAAGTAAACTGACCATATTCCATATGATGATGGAGGCTCTGGTCAGGACTGGCAGAGTCTGTAAGTGAAGAATCACAAGCATTAGGGCTTGAGGATCTATAGACAATGAGATCAAACTCAAAAGGAGACTCAAGATCACTTGGACCAAGAGGGGGAAGCAAGGGCTCCCATGCCCCCCATTGGATAAACCAAAGGATCAATTGTTGAGACCAAGTCTCGAGAAGGAAAACATAATTTCACAGGTTCCTGCTCATAAGCAATTGAACACCGAGGATAAGATGCCACATAATTAACCCGTGGCAGGGTAGAGTCTACACGAACACTAGGAACATATAAAGGGGCAGCTTGAACTAACGTCGAACTAGGATGGTGATTATCAGATGCCAGTTGATTGATAGTGACAATGCTTCCATTGTGAGGGAAATGCATCACCCAGAAGAGCGTAGACACCACGACGTTCATAGCATATACATAATCACGCCCGAGAATCATATTATAATCTAACAGGCCTTGCACCACTATAACATCGACAAGGACAATCTTCCCACCTAATGAGATAGGCAACTGAGAAATAATCCCCAAATATTCATTAGGACATCTGTCAAAAGCCAACATCTCATGCGAAGCAGACACAAGCTCAAGAGATCCCAAGACTTTCCAAACTGAGGAGGATAAAATACTTGCAGAGGATCCTTCATCCACAATACATCGATAAATGTTTGTTGAATTAGCTTCAACCCTTATTTGAAAAGGTGCAGAAGAAGGAAGACGAGGCTCAACAAGATCATTCCCATCAAAGGAAACCATCTTAGGGCTTGGAGGGGGTGTGCTCGGAACGAGCGGAATGCCCCCTTGTTCTGAAAGTACTGAATTGGAAATGCTAAAAACATAGTCAGTAGACACATCACTCCCCAAGAGAAGAGTGGGATCAGCCGAAGATTACATCGGTGTGACCACTTTGGTAGACTCAACACTCTCCAAGAGAAGAGTGGGATCAGCCGAAGACTGCAATGACATGACCACTTTCTCAATCAATGGTTGAATAGGCTGCGAGACTACATGGTCTAAAGGCAACTCACCCCCCAAAAGAGGAGTGGGATTAGCCGATGACTACATTGGCATGACCACTTTCTCAACCAATGGTTGAATAGGCTGCGAGACTACATGGTCCAAAGGCACCTCACCCCCCAAAAGAGGAGTGGTATCATACGATGACTGCATCAACATTATCACTTTCTCAACCAATGGTTGGATAGGCTACGAGACTACATGGTCTAAAGGCACCTCACCCCCCAAAAGAAGAGTGGGATTAGCCGATGACTACATCGACATGACCACTTTCTCAACCAATGGTTGAATAGGCTGTGAGGAAACCTTAGAAGATATTGCAGACAGGGACCACAATCTTCATACCTCTGGAAGGCAAGGGCATAAATGAGTAAGGTTATCTCCCTTGCAAAGCTTACAAGGGAACTTTGGCCTAAGTCCGATCTGTCTAGGTTTCTCAACATAATCAATGCCCCCAACATGACTAGTAGTGGTTGGTTGCACATCTCCAACATGACTTACAGAGGTTGGTGATGGGTCAATAACATGACTCGCAGAGGCTACATAACTATTGCCAGTATGACTAGCAGTGACTAGACTTTTTCCCGCAGCATGACTTGCAGAGGTTGAGGAACTATCTCCAACATAACTTGTAGAGGTTGGCGATTGAACTCCAGTATGAATTGCATGGACTAGGTCCATGCCCCCAGCATGACTTGTAGAGGTTGGGTGTTGTTCTTCAACATGAATTGCAGAGGTTGGCGACCTATCTCCAACATGACTTGCAGAGGTTGGTGATTTCTTCTTCCTATTCTTCGTCTTTCTACTTCATTTAGACTTTCGGTTACTAGTAATTGTACTTTCACCAGAGGTGGGTGAAGGAGGAGGAAAAGACTTTGCTGACGAAGGAACATCAACATTATGCCCATGACATAAGGTGCTTAACTGAGAAGTGTCAAGAGAATTCGGGACATTTGGAATGGTACCCAACCAAACCGGTAATCCCACATTCAACCCAGGAATGTACAAAGTGGCCATCAACGGGACACCAACGTTTCCGAAGAAAGGAAAAGCACAAGAATCCCCTTGCGAAGGGGTTCCTTGGTTTCTATCGACATGAACTTTAGCCATGAATATCTTATGCACAGGTTCTCCCCTTGCGGGATCGTTCAAGTCCATAAAAGTCTCACACACTAACTATGACAAACCATTGTTATCAAAACAATGCCTATAAAGAGGCGGCTCCACGTTTCTAAGCAGAAGAGCAGAAAATTCCTCACAACCAGCGGAGTGGGTGGTCTACCACCCTCAGTCAGAGACCCAAAGCAATGACTGACTAACTCACTATGGAAAACTAAGGAACGCAAAGCACAAACTAAAAATTCCTAAAGGCAAATCAAGCATACCACTATCTAGTAGGAATAACAGTTACGCCAACCAACACTAGAGCAACTTATCAGTGCAAGTGCAAGTCGAACATGGAATCACCCTCCGAGTATACTCTGCAAAACGTGGCCTGAATTCTGCCCTAGGTACTGCAGTATACCCCCACAGTCACATGTGTAAGTCCCTAAAATAAAGGCAACTAGGTTGCTAGCTTGCGAACAGTTAACAGACGGGTACAATCGACAGTCGGGTGGACCGCAATGAGCAGGGTATCAAGCCTGAAACCTATCGAGGGTATCGAAAGCAAGTGGTCTGGAAGACAACTAAGGACCTCTAATGGATTCGATATCCACGAAGCTCCGTGGCAAATGCGATGACAAAATTTCAAAACAAGTCCTCTATATGCGTTCCCCACTAAGCTTGGTCCGACTTTTGAGGGGTTTCTTCGCTACCTTTCTGCACGTGACCTCATGTTTATCCCCTGTGTTAGAGGGGGGTCCTAGACAAATTTCAAGTTTACTGGACTTTAACACTCCCTAAATCAGACTCCAATGTTTGTTTATAAGCCTTGAAGAGTTTCCTCTCCAACCTAATTCAAGGCTCTAGCCTAAACTAGTTGATTGACCCTACAAACATAAAGTCTAATTAATTTTAATTAGCGTTATTTTTACTGGCTTGATTTACTCGAAAAAGGGTG
>ML807051.1:90672-102985 GCA_009831015.1 Picea engelmannii | reverse complement strand
CTTCGAAGATTCACTGTACCCCACAAATGTACCCTTTCTTCTTGAAGGGTCTATCTTGGTCCTCTTTTCCTTGGGTACATGAATGTATACTGGACACCCAAATATCCTGAAGTGTCCAACCTCAGGCTGGAGTCTTTCATCCCTGAGACCAAGTTGTGGAACAAGGTGAGTGGATCTTTCACCACTGAGTTGCTCACAAGGGTTTGTATCAGCAAAACCCCGAAACTGTATGCTCAAGGCAATAACAAGCAAATACCAAAATCCAGAATGCCCAAGAAGTGCGCCCTAGCCTTCTCTTTATACTTTTTCTTCTAATTTCCTGTTGAGTTAACTTAACTCCTAGAGTTAACCCTAACTCCAATTCCAACTCTTCTATTTCTCTATTGAGTTATCTTTTAATGCCTTTTTCACCTTTTTATCAAGTCAACTTAAGAATATAACCTTAGCTTGTTGACCTTTCCCGTCAGTGTGAGACTATGGCCTAGTGGGGACACCTAGACCACTACATCTTTCAAACTTCTTCTTCAAGAGGTGGGGGACATTACAGTCTCCCCTGCTTGAAATTGCTTGTCCTCGAGCAATTCCAAACCTGTCTCTCGTACCATCTGTTCATTTTCCCATGTGGCATCCTCAATGGGTAAGTCTTTCCATCTGATCAAATACTCCTTAATGCTTCTCTTCCGAAGCTTCTTTTCTCGAACCTCCAGTATCTCTTTCGGAATCAACACAAGTTGTCCTTCTTCGTCCATGGGAGGTAGTATCTCAATGGGGTTGATGTGTTGGCCAATGGCTTTCTTTAGGCAAGATACATGGAAGACGTTGTGTATTCGACTGCCTGGTGGAAGCTCTAACTCATAAGCCACGACCCCTATCCTTCTGCTGATCCTGTAAGGCCCAATGAAATGTGGCTGTAGTTTTTCGGCTCCGCTTCTTTTAATTGAAGCCTGCCGGTAGGGTTGGAGCCTCAAATAGACTAAGTCACCAACCTCAAAAGTGCGCTCCACTCTGTGTTTGTCCGCCTGGACCTTCTGCTGGTTCTGTTCCATCTGTAAATGATCCTTCAACTCCCGGAGGATGTCTTGGCTCTGTTGTACCCAATCCTGCACCATTGGTGCCCTACTGTACCCAAAGGCAATCTCCACAAAGGAGAGGGGATCATAGCTATATAAAGCTCTGAATGGTGTCATACCTATGGATACATGATGGGTGGTGTTGTAGCAGTATTCTCCCAAGTGCAACCATCTGACCCATGCTTTCTGTTGTCCGGCTACGTAATTTCTGAGGTAGCCTTCCACCCATTTGTTGACTATTTCGGTGTGGCCGTCCATCTAAGGGTGATAGCTGGTACTAGGGGTCAATGTCGTGCCCACTAATCTGAACAACTCCTGCCAAAACGTACTCATGAACCTGCTATCCCTGTCACTGATAATGGTCTTGGGTAGGCCGTGTAATCTAAACACCTCTTTGAAAAATAGCTCGGTCACCTGTGCCGCGCTGAAGTCTGTGGCTATGGAAAAGAAATGTGCAAACTTCGTCAATCTGTCCACTACTACAAAAATGCAGTCTTTCCCCTGTGCTCTGGGCAAGCCGGTGATGAAATCCATGGATATACTCTCCCACTTGTGCTCTGGAATGGGCAGGGGTTGCAACAGTCCTGCAGGGTGTGTGTGCTCATCCTTGTTCTCTTGGCATGTAGTGCATTCTTTGACATGCTTAATCACGTCTTCCTTGAGGCCCTTCCATGAGAACCTTTCTCTCACCTGTCTGTACATCTTACTAATTCCCTGATGTCCTGCCACTGGTGAGTTATGACATGCATGTAATATCTTGGCTTTGAGAGCTGATCCAGGAACCAAGAAAATTCGGCCTTTGTAATAAATGAGGTCCTTCATGACTCTAAAGTTGTCATCCTGCATCTGTTCGTCCAATAGTTGACAAGCGAACTGATCCTTTGCATATTCCACTATCAAGTGATCCTTCCAGTCAACTGACATACCGGACATGGCAAAAATGGATGGCCTTCTAGATAATGCATCGGCTACTGCGTTGTTCTTTCCTTTGACGAATTCAATGTCAAAGTCGTAGGCCTGTATTTTGCTTACCCATTTTTGCTGCCTTTCATTCAAATCCTTTTGCTCCAATAGGTATTTAAGACTGTTATGGTCTGATTTGACCACAAACCTTGCACCTACCAAATATTGCCGGAATTTGGCTAGTGCATGCATGATAGCCAGAATCTTACCGGTGAAAGCTTCTTCGAGAGTCATGTTCTTCTGAATCTTATGAGGACTCCTGTTTTGAACGTACACAACTGTCATGGATGCCTCTGCCCACAGAATCAGAGGTAGATTCTGATCATGTATCATCGCTTTGGTTGCCTCGACAATGGATCTATTCTTCCTCTCTGGAACCCCATTTTGTTGAGGGTTATAAGGAATGATGTACTCCCTCTTGATCCCTGCCTCAATACAGAAATCACTGAAATCCATGGAGGTGTACTCTCCTCCATTATCTGATCTCAACACCTTGATCTTCCTCCCGGTCAGGTTCTCAACCTGAGCTCTAAACTCTTGAAATCGCGCAAGGACTCCATCCTTGGTCTTCAAGAAGTAAATCCACGTCTTTCGAGAGTGATCATCGATGAAGAGAACATAGTACAAGTATCCGCTCAAGGAAGCAACGGTCATAGGTCCACAAACATCTGTATGTATCAAGTCCAAGATCCCCTTGGATCTACTGGCCCTGCTCGAAAAGGACCCCTTGTCATTCTTACCAAGAGCACAACCTCTAAAAACGCCATCATGCTCGATATGTATCTCTGGAAGGCCTGTCACCATATACCCCAGAGCGGGAAGGGATCTATAATGTAAATGAGCAAGTCTCCTATGCCATAGCTTGCTCAAGATGATAGTATCATGTAACAAGGCCTGGACTGGTCGGACAGTCAATCTGTACAAACTGTTTTCTCGAACACCAATCACCCGGGCATAATCCACGCATGAGTTCTTGTGCCATGAAAGAACTTTTCCTTCAGAGAAAGTAACCTTGTAGCCTTTATCCTCTAAGGTAGAAACAGAGACAAGGCTCCTTTTCATCCCAAGTACATATAGTACCTCACTTAATTGAAGAGGTATGTCAGAATCTTGATGGAAAGAAGAAGATCCAACTCCCTTCACAGTATATTTGGCATTATCACAAAGTACAACATGCAGATGAGACTCTTTCTCTACAAGGTCTGTAAGATGTTCTCTATATCCAGTCATGTGTCTGGAAGCACCACTGTCAATCAACCAAATATCACTATCAGTAGTAACGGTACCTGAGAGTGCTGAAATGAAGAAGAATGCTTCGTCTTTTATGTCTTCATCTCTCTGAGGTGGTTCTGAATCAACATCTGTAGTGGATGCATGTTGTCTTCCCTTCTTCCTAGAAGGACAATCTCTCCCAATGTGTCCATACTTGTCACATCTGAAACATTGAATCTTTGAAATGTCTTTTCTATGTTCATGACCTAGAGCTACTGAAGTTTTCTTGTCTTTGAATGCTTTGCTGAAACTTCTTCTATTTCTTCTGCCTCTCTTTGCATGGGAAGCAAGAGCTTGATTGTCATTATGATGGGAGTCTTGCACGCTTTTGGCTGGGAGTCTTGCATGCCTCTGGCTATAAGTCTATTTTCCTCCTGAGTGCAGTCTGCCCATAGACGATCAAACAGAGGTAAGTCTGCTCTTCCACTGATACTTTGAATGAATGGTTCCCAATGGCTTGGAAGTGCATTGAGAGTAATCATGACAAGCTCTTTGTCTATTATGGTTTCTCCAATGGCACCTAATTGATCTCTAATCTCTTAAATCTGCATGAAGAAGGTAGTGACGGTGTCATCTTTCGTCATCTTGAGATTTTGAAGTTGATGCTTCAATGTAAGAGCTCTGTTAGTGTTGTTTCTCTCAAACATGTTCTTCAACACATCATAATTTGATAAGCTGTCTTCAAGGTAGAAATGCGAGGCAGTAGATGATATCTTACTGAGCAGATAATTATCCTTCTAGCTTTGACATCATCTGTCTTTCATTCAACCTTCTCTTCATCGATTGTTGTTGTTGGTAGAGTCTTTTCTATCAATCTCAATAGGTCACTCTCTTCTAGAATGATGTGTAATCTCGACTTCGAGGAGCTGAAGTTGCTTGACCCATCAAGCCTATCTTCTACCAAATTTTTGTTCCTCATGGTTTGCAGATTCTTCACAAACCCTAACAGCTAGGCTTGAAACCCTGTCTTCAGAAAACCTGACGGCTAGGCTAGGCTAGAAACCCTAGGTTTCGTTGGACTTATGACTGCCAACAATAAGCCTTGGAGAGTCAAAAGAACCCCAGTGAGTTGCAAAATTCCTCAATGACCTGCAGAAACCCTAGAGGCCGAAATCTGCAGAAACCCTATAGCTGAAAATCAAAACTTCTTCAATTTTTTATCTAAGAGTTGCAGGTGGTGCGTTGAACTAGGCCGTACCTATCTATGCAAAAATTAGGCCCAACGTTCAAGGGAAAGTGCTAAAATTAGCTTGACAAGGAAAATGGAAGGGGTTGTTATTGTCGTTGCAGCAAGAAGGTGACGGCTAGCTTGAAAAGTGTTGGAGTAGCTCATGCAATGGCTCTTCGAGAACACTGCTTTGATACCATGTTGAATTTTTAATGCTTAGCTCAAGCACATGTAGTTTCTTTTCAATTTTGCATGAACTTAAACCATAAACAATGTAGCAACACAATAGTTGCAGTAAACCAAGATCACAAGAAGAATAACCATGCACAAGACACAAGAAGTTATCCTAGGAAAACCCTTCTCAAACAAGGGAAAAACCCAACAATCCTTTGCTATAGAGTCAAGAGAAGATCACCCTTACACCATAAACCCTAGCGCACACAAGAGGGTGCTCAATGACCAAGAAAGCTAGCGTAGGAGAGAAGTGTGCACCAAATTACAGCTCTCCAAGTATGCGTTGAGTGAATGAGATATAATCCACAATGGGGATGTATCTCTCCTATAAATACATGACCTAACTCATCAAATATATGTGTCTATTGGCACAATAGGGCCGACTTGTAAAACTCAATAATATAATTAATCTTTTGCCTGCAGGGGTTTGGTCTAGTGGCCAACGAACGTACTGTTAAGGCATTCATGCTGTTACGTAGGTCACGAGTTCAAGCCTCGATTTATTCGGAGGCATGCTTGCGGGCTGTGCGATTCTCCCTAGGGGTTATAAGGTAGCCGACAGGATTCGACCCCGTGTCACGCGAGTACGATATTGCCGTGGTTACCGATTCCCCTAGTCATAAATATATATATATATATATATATATATATATATATGTAATTAATCTTTTACACAATATTAATTATCTTTACATGGTGGGGCCGACTTGTACCCTTCACAATACAAAATTAGGGTTTCACAAAAATCTTACTCTTAGACAATATAGCAAGGGATCTCCCACACATCCTCTAGTGCTCTACCACTAGGGACAAGTCCACATGCGCTCGACAACAGGGATGTCACTCTCAACAGATTAACTTAACTAAATCCATAGGAGTATGATCTGGAGAGACATCTCAAGTCAACTCAACTAAGTCCATAGGAGTTCGACAGGAGACCATCTCAAGTCATCTCAACTCAGTCCAGAGTAGCACGACAAGAGACCACACATGTCATCTCAACTCAGTCCAGAGGAGTATGACTCACCCATCACATGGGCGTTCTCACAGATCATCTCAACTCAATCCAGAGGAATACGATCTGGAGGATGTCTCATGAAGTTGCAATCATCAACAATCCCGACGGGGGGTTAAATAGACAAACTTTGTATTGCAAGTTGTGTAGGATGAGAATGATGGGGGGAATTACCTGACTGAAATACCACCTTGCAAAAATTTCGGGACATGAAGTGGATATTTTCCCAAATTCAACCCTAGAAATCATGTGTATTGCCAACAAAGCACTTGAGGATATGGGTTTAGCCAGAAAATACAGGGAAGCTAAGAAAGCTCAATTTGCAAGGGGAGGAGATGGAATATCTGAGGAGGGAAGTTCAGCTGCTTCAATTCCACCTTCTACCTCATCATTTTTTGTTCCTAGAACCACACCTAGTGCACAACCTTCTATCAGCCTATCAGGTCAATGGTAAAACAAAAGGAGAAGGAAGAGGCTGATAAGCTGGTGGGTAAGTATTTCTTATGGAGTGACATTCCTTTTAACATTGCCAAGAACAACCCATTCTATCAACCAATGTTTGATGCAGTTGTTGTTGTTGGCTGTAATGATTCCAAGCCATTATGCCAGGAACATCACGATTTTGGGTGTCTTTTAAATTTTTTTCTGGTTGTGGGCTTTCATCAAACACTTTGCTGATCTACTTGTTTAGATGTGTTTACTTGCAGGATGACCTCTTGATTTCGGCCTTAGGGTTTACTGATGTGTGATATATGTGTATTGCAACAATAAACAAGAAGATATAACCATGGAACATACCTCAACCATATGCAATATGATAGACAAGCCAAAACATCTCAAATCTGCTTTTATTCATGAAATAGAAGAACCTGTTACAATGAAGGTGCCAATCTGGAATGCTCAACAGATGGCTAAGAAGATAGAAAATAGAGCTGCTACAAAAGGCTCCCGATAATACAAAATAGGCCTCCAAGGCGGGATAAGAGATGAAGACTAATGCCAAGGTAGATCTGGGCCGTATGAAGTGCCAAACCCCCACTGGATGATGCCACGTCCTGCTAGAATGCTGAAGCTCCTCAACAATTTGGCCCTGCTGCCAAATGTGTCCAATCACCTCAAGAAAGATGCCAAACAATAGATCGGGTGATGGCAAGAACAACCCAGGTGCCTGAATCTCTAAGATCTCCCTCAAACCCTATGGATCTGAACCTCCTCCAAGATATGGTGCGCCCCCCTGGATGCCCGTAACCCTAGATAAATCGGCCTCACTCCTGGATGCCTCCAAATGCTCCACAAAACCGCTAGAATGATAGATCGGGGCTTGGTTACCTCCCTGGTGAAGTCCCAAGCGAAATGGTGAAGATCTGAGCTAGAAAATGACTGAAACCAATTTCTGAAGTTTGCTCCTCTCCTCCAATTCGTCCCATGCATTTAATAAATCAAATGGCACCTAAAACTCCTCATGAATGGACTAGATCTAATGTCCAAGGCCCTGCAATGAAAACCCAGGTGATAGAATCTCCAAAATCCCTGCCAATCACCTGCAATGAATCTCTCTGCAAGAATGGTGCGCCCCCCTTGCTGGAAACCCCCAATGGTGCGCCCTCATTCTCTTCCTGTGCCTGTGGCTAGTGTAGAACCCTCCTGCACTGATGTAGAACCGAACTAGAATGGTGTGGGAGAGTATTG
Source organism: Picea engelmannii (assembly GCA_009831015.1). Classification (NCBI taxonomy): domain Eukaryota; kingdom Viridiplantae; phylum Streptophyta; class Pinopsida; order Pinales; family Pinaceae; genus Picea; species Picea engelmannii. The sequence goes on along the minus strand of ML807051.1, from coordinate 95,574 downwards.
CATCTTCGAGACCAAGCTGGGGACAAGCTAGGTGGAATCTTTCACCACCGAATCGTCCTTTAGGGTTTGTTAAGTCAAAACCCTCAAAACCCCCAATGCTGGGCTCACTAGCTAGAAGCCAGATATCAAAATATGATCTTACATGAATGAAATGAGTAGAGGCCCTTGCCTTTCCTTTATACTTTTTTGGCTCACCTTGTCCCTCCAAAGTGATTTTCATTTTATTAATATTTAATTAATTAATTAACCTTTTTACCTCTGAAAAACACCTTATCTCTCCTTGTGGCTTCCCTGGCCACTGAAAGTCACTTCTGACTATCCCATCCTATAGTGTTGCTCCTCCCGATTCCAATGAGCTATTACACTGAGAGGTTCCTCCAAGTAATGTGCCCAAAATGACCTCTTCAGTGAATTTAAATAACTTATTGCCCAAAATAGTCAAAATCATGGAAATCGTCGGAATGCAACGGAACCAAAGCCAACCTGTGCGGAATGACTCATAATGATGAAATATGATGAGCAATGCAAGATGGACCCCACAATGCCTCTCAATAACCCCTGTACTCGCTATAACATCCATCTGGCTACTTTGGTCATCATAAACCTCTGCACTATGATGATGTCCCAAAGTGGGGACATTACAGATCTCCCTACTAGAAAATTGCTTGTCCTCAAGCAATAACCAAATCCCCTCAGATAAAATACCAGGATCCCATGTCCGCCTGTGGGATACACAGTAGAACCCATCCAAAGATGAACACTCATACACTCTGCCCCCTGGGTCCCATATCAAGTCATGAACTGCTAGCCCCTGGGAAGCATAACCTTGAAATACACGAACACCGAGAGTCTCCTGCATATGACAGATGGCCCCATCTCGGAATGAATCCATCCTCCAAGTCTCTACCAAGATCCATATGGCCTCCATCAACTGCACATGCTGATGCCAGAATGAGGTGCTGCAAGACCTCCGTGAGACACCCGCAAGCGATGTGCTCCTCTTAACACTGAAGCTCAATGGAAAGTTAGAACAACTTCCCCCTGCAAAGGTCCACTCGCCTTTGTTAGTCAGTGAAATGCCCAAACCTGCAATCCTTGGGTCCCATGCTAACCTCTATCGAAGATCACTCCATTGGCCCTGCACTACTCTGACAACGATTGTCTGCCCCCTACATACATACTGGACCCTCCTCTCCTGGATCCTCAAGCTGAAATACCCGTGACCATTGGATCTGTTGTCCAGAAACTGTATATGTAAAGACATCTCTGTAGAGGAAGTACCTGTTCACCCATCTCCACGCCCGATCTTGATGACCAAGAGTGAAAAGATGCCTCACTCCATCGGACAAATCCCTGCAGGCCCACTCCAAACCAACCCATGGTGGCATATGTGGCTCTCTGGCGCAACCTGAGTCACCCTGTAGTAAGACATCCTGCTAACCAAATGAACGTCCAGATCCCATGGAAAACTTGGAAGTTTATCATTTCCAGTCTCCTCTAACTGCTTCTGTGTGAGACTGGTCACTGCCAGAAGCCCTCTGTGCTCACCTACCATCACCTGGTCCATGATGCTCTCCATCACGTACCAAGTCTCAACTGGCTGCCTATGACGATCCATCTCTATCCGGCTGGATGTCGTAAGGATACTCATGTCAGGTGGTCTTGTCCTAGGCACTCTCCATTCCCTCTGCCACTGTCTATCTCTCCTCATGCTGCTATCCATGATAAAAGTGTCGGAAAAGGGTAGCAACGACATCTGTAGCTGACTGTAGGGCTGAAAAATACCCCCTGTCTCGGTCCATCCCAAGGACTCGACCAAGAGCACGTCTACCTGTACTCCTGATAACTGCTCGCCTATAGCCATCACTAAACCCCAATCATCAGGTACAACCGGATGTAACTCCTCCATTTGTTGGTAAACCAATCTCCATCCTTCATCCCCCATGCTACTGCTGAACTGGTGAAGGTGAGATCTCATAACTATGTGTTGTCGCCAAGGAGTGGCATGTGCATGCTCCCCTAAGTGTGTCGCCTCCCTGCAACGTAGTACACCTCTCTGAATCCCACCATACATCTCGGCATGCTCCAGTGAGCTGTCACTCACCACTGTATGCTCCGACATACACATGTCGTCTCTCGTAGACACCTGCTACATCGTAGATCCTGGGCGTACTGCTGGATCAACCTCTACATGGAGATCAACCGCTCTCAGAACACAAATGGAAGTGTCCTCCATCAATTGGTGCTCCTCTGCTAGATCATCAACACCTCCTAGCAATGTGACTGAATGATATATCTGAGTGTCTACTAAGACAAATGAAGTGGATTTCTGACAAATCTCCTCAAGAGGCTCGTCTGACCTACACTTTGATTCTTGAAGGGATGTCTGTGTGCCTCTCAAGAATCCTCGAGTGCTCTCCAACTCCTGAGTAAGTCTGCCTACCTCCAACCCCTGCTCCCTCAGAGCCTCATGATACATCTCACCAATCCTCAATAGGTAGTCCCTGTCAGTCCATAACTGCTGGTAGTCGGTCCTCATCATCGATACTCTCTCCCTGAGAGTATGAAAGTCCTACATGGCAAATCCCTCATCTGAACTACCATGTGCCACTGATGCTCTCCAACACTAATCTGCCAGTAATGCATGCATGTCATCAATACGTCTAGTGGCTGTCATGATCATAGCCTCACTAACTCTCAACTGTTCTGCTAAGTAGTGTGACTCCTGATCATAGTCATGCTGAGGCACCACCTCATGCCTCTCACTGCTAGTGCCATCACTAAAATCCTCAACAACACTCTATGTAGAAGATAAAGTGTTGAACTGCCTGCTGTCTACTGTGCCATTGAGTCTGCCCATACGTAACTGCACATCATCCTCAACTGCTAGCTCTCTCTGAATCATACTGTATCCGGTGTGAGCAGTTGTATCCTCCTGTGCACTCAACTTGCTACTATCATCTGCGCCTGGATCCCATATAGATGTATCTAGACATGTGCTATGGTCATCCTGACTGCTACAAAGTGCATCCTCATCCATGCAGGCCGATCCTGGAAGTAAGTGCTCCATAAACTTGTCAGTCTCCACAATCTGCTCAACTAATGGAGTCTCCAAAAGCTACGACTCAATCTCCTCATGTTGATCTGTATGTGTAGGGTCAACTGTCTGTACGTTTTGTACCTCCTCCTGGATCTGTGGGTCTACATGTCCATGGTGTGCAACCCTCACACTAGGCTCATCCATCACATCTGACGTGCCACTGATCTCCTCGTGTGACGTGGCTATCATGGGTGTCTGAAAGGGTGACAAATGTGTCACAACCCTCATAGGGAGCTCATCAACTCTAGGTGCTGACACGTGTGAATCCTCACTAGTGTCACCACTCTGCTGAGGTGCAAGGTCATCAATAACATGTGATATGTTTACTGCCATGCAGGTGTTGTCATCCTGCTCCTCCAACTGTCTATCCACTACACAAGGATCATCATCCTCCTCAAGCGTGCTAGAATCATCAGCCTCTGTGCAAGAGTCACTATCACTAGCCTCTGTGTAAGAGTCACTATCATCATCGGACTGCTCCAAATCATCATCTATCGCTCCATCCTCACACATCTCATCATCACTGTCATAGTGTGCCTCAACAGTGTGCTCCTGGTCCTTACCCCTGCACCTATGATCTGGTTCCCACGGCCCCTTGCAACTGTAGCAAGGTTGCATGCTCCTAATGGGTGTGGGGTTTCTCTGTTCTTCCCACAATCTAGCTGCTTCTTTTTTCTTTTTATCTACTATGATGATCCCATGTAAAACATCCTGTTTGCTCCAATTGAGCTTTCTAAAGGCTACATACTGAGGAAAGGTTATGAGAGCCCGATTTTCGTCACCAAGGTCGGAATATGTTATCTCCAAGCATGTCATTTCCAAGGCTATCTTATCCATTTCCTTCCAACTATCCATTTATCCCTATGAAAGACCCCTCAGGTTGGCAGGATTTAAGCTTTGATACCACTGTAATGATCCCAAGCCATTATGCCAGGAACATCACGGTTTTGGGTGTCTTTTAAAACTTTTTTTGGTTGTGGGCTTTCGTCAAACACTTTGCTGATCTACTTGTTTAGATGTGTTTACTTGCAGGATGGCCTCTTGATTTTGGCCTTGGGGTTTATTGATGTGTTATATATGTGTATTGTAGAAATAAACAAGAAGATATAACCATGGAACATACCTCAACCATATGCAATATGATAGACAAGCCAAAACAACTCAAATCTGCTTTTATTCATGAAATAGAAGACCCTGCTACAATGAAGGTGCCGATCTGGAATGCTCAACAGATGGCTAAGAAAATAGAAAATAGAGCTGCTACAAAAGGCTCCCGATAATACAAAATAGGCCTCCAAGGCGGGATAAGAGATGACCAATGCCAAGGTAGATCTGGGCCGTATGAAGTGCCAAACCCCCACTGGAAGATGCCACGTCCTGCTGGAATGTTGAAGCTCCTCAACAATTCGGCCCTGCTGCCAAATGTGTCCAATCACCTCAAGATGCCAAACAATAGATCGGGTGATGGCAGGAACAACCCAGGTGCCCGAATCTCCAAGATCTCCCTCAAACCCTATGGATCTGAACCTCCTCCAAGATATGGTGCACCCCCCTGGATGCCTGAAACCCTAGATAAATCGGCCTAACTCCTGGATGCCTCCAAATGCTCCACAAAACTGTTAGAATGATAGATCCGGGTTGGTTACCTCCATGGTGAAGTCCCAAGCGAAATGGTGAAGATCTGAGCTAGAAAATGACTGAAACCAATTTCTGAAGTTTGTTCCTCTCCTCCAATTCGTCCCATGCATTTAATAAATCAAATGGCACCTAAAACTCCTCATGAATGGACTAGATCTGATGTC